>JASCZW010007454.1:0-66152 GCA_034211315.2 Aedes japonicus | reverse complement strand
GTGGTTGGTCACCACAAAGTGTTCTCAAGCCGAAAGGTTTATAATTCCAAATGTTACAATTAGTAAAAAAGCTTCTGGAGCTCAATAAGAGAGTTCTTTGTACCTATACTGGCCTAGTAACCGGACATTGCCCAAGTAGATATCATTTGAAAAACATTGGCCAGGTTCAGAATGATATCTGTCGTTTCTGTAACATGGAACGTGAAACCTCGGAATATCTGCTTTGTAGTTGTGATGCTGTGTACAAGAGCAGACTTAAATTTCTGTACAGTGGTTATATGCAACCTAAAGAAATTTGGACTGCAAATCCTGGGAAGGTGGTGGGTTTTATAGACTCAATTTTTCCTGACTGAGAGACGCGTCTTAGGCGTCACTTGACAAATGGTGATGTAGCTTTTAGATGCGAATTAGTATAGTATACCACAAAAGTTCAACTATGGGTATACCACAAAAGTTCAACTCAGTGGACGCAGTGGTTCTACGCCCCAACAAAAAGAAAAAAAAAGCGTGGTTACTTCTAACCTCAGTCTATTTCAATCGACACCGTTGGGACGAAAAATGTATGTTCCTTCGCAAGAGAAGTAAAGCAATCGGTACCGGTCCATGTGTTCATGAGTTCAATAGGTAGGGTCCCTAAGTAACATTGCCAAAACCATCCAGCTTTATTAAGTTTTATGGAAGTTAACACCAAGATGTGCCAATAGGTTTTATATTTTAGTCAAGTCTATGAGAATCTAGACAGCATGTTAGCAACGATCTTAAACCCTTGTTTTTTCAAATTGCTTTTACTTCTCTCAAAAGTTTTATTTCTTCTTCATGAACTCGTAAAATGCTCTTTCATAATGCCGTTTTAGGACTTATTCATATTATCTTATTATGATCAGATGAAAAAGCATTTTAAACCATCTTTCCTCCAGTAAATGCATTGAACGGTAAATTTGTTGTACAGGGGGACGTAGCTAGTCGAAACTTTTGGTTCACCTCTAACTAAGCATATTGCTATGAAGTACCAGGTGGTTATCCTCCGATCACTTGTCGATCTGTCAAATTCGGAAGACGTCTTCATTGAGTTATCTCAAATTAAAATATTCCGTCCACTATATCACAAAACATTGCGATTGTTTGAGCGGATTAGAGACAATGAAGTCATTGGGTAAATCGATGAGCTTGGAAATCAATAGAAGCATAAATTTGCCTAAAGGCATGAATTGCTTCGAAGAACTCTAATTTCACCAAATCCTTCAATCGTTCCATTAGCATAGATTGCTCTCTTTAAAGGGTTCAACTTACTTGATGCAGTAACTGGTTACAGTAGTTTAATTGTTTGTACAATGTAGTTGAGCAAATTGAAAGTTGAGAAAAGTTGAGTTTTTGTTTGAAAGTGGAGGACGCCTGAATCTGTCAAGTTGTTTTCGTCACTTTTCGGTGTTAAAGGGTGTACGGAATCAAATTGCCACACACACAAATATTCGGCAAAATTCGCCCGTTCAACCAATCATCTTCAAACTTTCAAGGAGTAAAATAAAACATGTTATAAATATTTTTCCATGTTTGTTTTATTCAATTTCAATTCCATACCCAAATGCACGAACCTTCTGCTTCACACTACTTATAAGGTCCTGTACAACATTTGGACCAACATTTTTTTGCGTGGCTATGCATTTTTTTATATCTTCCTCCGATTTCAATTCTTTAGGATGCTTCTGAAGTGCCTGCTTCATGATGGCCCAGTACTTTTCAATTGGCCGCAGTTCCGGTGCGTTCGGGAGGTTGAGATGCTTCGGCACGCAGTTTACCTCCTTAGCCTTGTACCACTCCAAAACCTCTATCGAGTAATGGCAAAATCCAGCCAGAAAATCGTAGGACCATCGTGTGACCTCAGAAGAGGAAGTAGATGCTTTTTGAGACATTCCTTTAGGTACACCTGCCCAATGACCGTTCTAGTTGTCACGAATGGGATGCTCCGCTTTCCTCACGAGAAAATTGCTTGCCAAATCAAATATTTTTTGGCAATCTTTGACATCTTCTGCTTGCTAACGTCCTCAGCGGCATCGATTTTATGATGAGCAGTTAAAACTGGAGCCCCGGAAGCTGCCGGAAGTCTGCTTTTACACACGTCTCATCCTCCATAACGAGGCAATGATGTTTCCTCAACATCTGGGTGTAGAGCTTCCGTGTACGTGTTTTACCTATCGTATTCGGAATCCTAGAGGGTTTGAGCTGTTTAGTGGAATACTTGTAACTATAAATTAGAAGAAAAATTATTAATCTTCATTTAATTCCAACTACCTTTGCTTATCTTCGACAGATACGCGTATTTCGTCTACAATGTGCAGACTTCTTCAGTGTCTCGTACTAATAACTCGACTGAAAGAAAACCTTCGCCACCTGCCGTGATTCCAAGGAAGCAGAATTCATCAAGGACACCATCAAACGACTATTCAACAAACTGGACCGGAAAACTTTGGAGTGCTATTCTCTGCACCTGAAGTTAGCCAAGGAGTATCCCGTAAAATTCCAGGAGTTCTTATCCCGAGTCAAGGTTGCAGAGGAATGCGAATCGAATAGGAAACGAACGGTTCTCGATAGGAAACTCAACAAGCAGAGAATAGAATCCCAACAGACTCGGACCACACATCACACCAAGGAACAGGCCACACCTACACCCACCATCAACACGACACCGGTGGTCCACTCCATTGAGGAACTGGTTGTCAACCGATCGACGACCGCATTCACGGAAGAACAACTGACTCATCTCAACAAAGGATTAGGATACGCGGTTACAACCAAGCCCGACGTGGAACAGATTATCATCGACAGCAATTTCAAACACTCTTCCGACGTCTTTACAAAACACAGCCAGGACTATCACTTCGAACATTATTAAGGACGGACAGAAATAAAAACACAACAACGAGAAGGAAATTCGCATCGTTAAGGAGCTGAAGTCAAAGCCTGTTTATTACCTAAAAGCAGACAAAGGCAACAGAGTCGTCATCATGGATCAGGAGGACTACGACAAGCAGATGGCTTCTAAGATCAATAATGGTCCTTATAGGCAGCATGGTGAAACACGTGGACAAAACACTAAAGGAGTGTAAAGCAGTATTAGGGGATGCAGCAGTCCGTCTTCGCGAACCAAACCCCATCCTCCCCAGAATTGAAGGCCTCCCTAAAGTCCACAAATCCGGAAACGAAATGAGGGAGATTGTTTCCTCTGTAGGATCCCCAGCCAATAAGCTAGCAAAATGGTTAGTAAAAGAATTTCAAGGTATCTCCGAGCAATTCCCAACAAGCTCAGTTCGCAACTCCCAAGAATTTGTACAACAGCTACAGTCATCAGGTCATATAAATGACAGTGAAGTAATGGTATCTTTCGACGTCTCCCTAGCGTATCGATCAAGGACGCAATTAACCTTCTAGAAGATTGGATTTTGAAACAGGGGATGACACAACATGGAAGCAAAAGGTGCGGATGTACCTTAAGCTGACTCGACTTTGCATGGAAGAGAACTACTTTTCTTTCAGAGGATCATTCTATAAACAATTAAAAGGAGCCCCTATGGGAAATCCTCTATCCCCATTCCTCTGTGAACTGTTTATGGCGAATTTGGAAACAATCCTAAAAGCGAAAGGATTACTCCCAACTCGTTGGTGGAGATACGTCGACGACATCTTCACCGTAGTGAAAAAAGACGATCTCTCCCTAATTCTTAAGAAATCAACAATCTCCACAGAGACATTAAGCTCACCCATGAAATAGAAAAGGATGGAAAACTTGCATTCCTCGACCTTCTAGTAAAGAGAGAATCATTGTCGCCATCTCCTTTAGAGTTTGAAATCTTCAGAAAACCCACAAACACCCAAAGAGTCATCCCATACACTTCAAACCACTCTTTTCAGCACAAAATGGTCACTTTCCACCACAAGATCCACCGGATGTTGACCCTTCCTCTCAATAAAACTGGAAAGCCAAAGAATTAGCATATATCTTCGAAACTGCCAGACTCAATGGGTACGAAAAGATGACAATTCAAGCGATCATCAACAAAAAGGAAAAAACATCTTCATAGGAAATCACAAACAACCCTCTCAGACTCACCTGAACCCCTGAAACGTGTATCCGTCCCCTTCGATAAAGACATTACACAAAAGCTTAAACCACGACTTAGGGAATTTGGCTTAGACTTAGTTTTTTCTAGTAGGCACAACCAATTAGCATCGATGTTAGGCTCCACCAAAGACTCAGTAGACACATTAGGCAGAGCAGGGGTATACAGAATCAAGTGTAAACACTGCAGCAAAATATATGTAGGTCAAACAAAGAGAACCTTGGCAACAAGGTTCAAGGAACATCTAGCGGAGGTGACTAAGGCTGTCAAACAGAACGAGAAAGGAATTTCACATAACTTCAAATCAACAGTCGCAGAACACATCTTCACGGAAAATCACGACATAACGACGAATGACATCACAATATTACGGACTACATCTACACGCTGGAAATTAGACCTCGCAGAAAGCTTAGAAATAAACAAACAACAGAACACAAATCTACTAAACAAAGACCAAGGCAACGGTTACACATGGCTCTTCAACTTAATACCCAAACGACATCAAACCCGACGAAGCGGAGCACCCGCTGCGACACAATAAGTAGGTTAGGTATAGATGAGAAAGAAGCGAGGTAGATATTAAGTACACTTGTTTTTGACTCAGGATAGGTATGAACAAAATAATAATAAGATAGGTAAAAACAACATAATGATAGGCAAACGTTTTGTATTTAGAAAATAGTATATATACGGCAGGTGGCGAAGATTTTCTTTCAGTCGAGTTATTAGTACGAGACACTGAAGAAGTCTGCACATTGTAGACGAAATACGCGTATCTGTCGAAGATAAGCAAAGGTAGTTGGAATTAAATGGAGATTACTAATTTTTCTTCTAATTTATAGCTATCGTATTCTGCCGTTCATCGCGATTAGGGGCCTTTTAAATTTTGTACGTGTGTAGTCCTTCACGTTTTTTCGCATCTTGTACGAAAGTTTTGGTTACATTCAGTTTCTTCGCCAAATCTCGAACTAAACTGTTGGGATTCGTCTTGAAAACTTGAACTACCCGCTTGTGATCCTTAACACTATACGGAGATCCATTTCTGCCACTTTTTTCTTCCGGATCGATGGCCAAACGTTTGTGGTACCGATTTAAAACACGAGACACTGTCGAATGTACCATTCCCAGCTTCCTGCTGATGGCACGATGAGAAAGATCCGGATTTTCGAGGTACGTGGCTGCTGTTCTTCCGTCTCCATCTTCGCAACGATTGCGCACATCTGCTAGTGAAACAAATACACATTGAACTAATTTCACCCAAAATTTTAATTGAACATACCCAACGGGTAAAAAGTTACAGACATTTAAAAGTGGTGCAATTTGATTCCGTACAACCTTTAAAGGTGTTTCTTTGTTGGACACACAACGGTTAAATATGCAAATACTTCAAATTGACTTGAAATAACTCGGAGCCTGTGGTACGGTATTTACACGCATCCTTCCTCTCCTGTAGATTCACAAAATGCGATGTGTCGAAAATCTATTCATTTGAATTCAACTCATTTTACAGAATCATCTTTGCGGTTAATTCAACGCAGTAGGCTTGGTCCCTTTTGACGCTTGTATCATGTCTTTGATAAGCTGCAAGCATCAATTGACGAATTCGGGTTGTAAAAAGAAGAAGACACCGAGTGGTGAAAAATCTGACAGCTCCCATGTTAAAGTATAGGACGAACATTTTAAAATGCTTGTAATAAATTCAAATGAAATTCTAGTTAAAAGTTCTTTTTTCAACCTGAATTCGTCAATATTGACAAACAAATATTTTGACGTCGTCTGACCTAACTATTTTCAGGGTCCTTTCTCGTACTGGCTGCATTAGAGATATTAGAGTAGATTAGATAACATTGAGAGCGAAGATGTTAAAGAGTGCACTTGAGGAAAAATTCTGATGATATTGATTTTTGGCTCAGAGTACTCATCTAATGATAGACATTTGGAATGCTGCCACGTTCTAGTTATAACTAAGCGAGAAATTCCGGTTTCTATATGATTTATTTCAATATGTTGTATTATATTTGTTTCGCATGTTCAAAGTACTGAGTTTGATGCACGGCATAATACGCGCAAAAAATGTTTCCAGGGCTTGAATCACAATTGAGGAATGAGTAATTTAAATACCGAACATTCAGGTCAAAACTATAGCAATACCCAAAAGCCATTAACGTTTATGTCAAATAGATTATTCAACTGCATACCTCTTCTGACCCAAAAGAACTCCATTCTCAATTCGGAGAAGTCACCATTCTATGCTAATTTCTGAACGGTCTAATAAAATTTGATCACCGTTTTCGTTTTTCGCCGGCAAAAAACAGGCAGGACGTAAGGGTAATAAATACGTTCTCGCGTCCAGCTCACTGTGTAATAATCAAAACAATCCGGCAGCACAGCTTCTTTTCCTTCACGACGTTGCGTCGTCATCGTCGTCGTTGAATAAGGCCATATTTGACCAAATATCCCAACCTGCAGAGGATCTCCAGTCGAAGTTTCTGTTTTGAGTTTTTTGTTTCGTTTTAGTTTGGAAATCGATTGTATGCATAATCGTGGGGCAGCGAAACCGGTTCAAGATTTTATTATCTCCCTGATCCGACTGGACATGTGATTGAGCTATAGAAACAATAACAATAAAAAACAAACCTTACCTTGCAATTTGAAACTGGGGGCAACTTTTGTCGACCACTTGCAGTACAAGCAACTGCACAATCTTGTACTTTGAAATTCAAATTTTCACAACACACCTTCCGCCTTGTCAGCGATCGTATTCTTCCTCCAACCAAACAATTCAAACGATTTGCTCACTTTAAACACAACAACAGAATGCACTGATTAATTCTCTGAACTTCAAAAACAAACACAAAAAAACACGGCACCTACTGCGTCCACTCTCGCCGTGTGTCTTGCGAAGATTCACACCTTTCACGACGTTGGGCACGATTAGCCGCCCTCACGAGGTTGGAGCACTCTCGAAAGTGGAGTTGACGCTGGCGACTTGTGAATATAGTTGTGGCATGCGAATGGGACTATTTTTAGTCCGTTCCACAAATTTTCACACACTGACTGCGAAACACAGGAATTAGGTTTGTCCACTTCCCGGCTGTTTCCACTTAATTAAAAATTCAAGTCGTTTGCCGATTTTATTTTCTCCTTCAGGTTCAGGTTGGACTTCGATGACACCTTTTCTTTTGCGCGTGAGTTTTTATTTTCGATTTCGTTCGTTCGAAAACACTAACTGGGAGTTATTTCCTGCAATAAAAAAAATTGGCAATGTCAGTTTCAGGGATCTTAGTGTTTGTAATTAATTGCTGGAATTTGGTCTAGAAATCAATTCAATGGATTGACACTAGCGAAATACAGTGACAGACATTCGTTCAGCCGAGCACTAACGGTTGCATTTAAAAAAATGGACAAAAATAACCAATTTTTCATGGGTTTACCTTTCTCCGCACTGACAAAACTACCCATGCAGCATCAATCATAGTAACCCATGAGTCAGCAAACAAAATTTGACTGCTCTATCAGCCGAACTCTAACCGTGATGGCAAAAACAGTGAAGCAACTCCGTCCAGAAGTGTGCGCGTCCAAATAAGCGCCGCCTCGAAAATGGGCATCGTGCGGCACTTTGTGGACGCCGGATACGCCCGTTCCGGCATCTATAACATCTTGACACTATTAAACAACAATCAAAGCATCGAAAGAAAGCCCGGTTCTGGACGGCCGACGACCCTGAGCGATAATAAGCTCCAAAGGGTGTTGAAGAGGAAGACCGAGAGAAAAGTGGCTACATCGCTGCGTGCGCTTGGCCGGGAAACAGTGAAAAAGTACCTGGCGAACATGAACATACATGTCAGGAAGCGAAAGTCGCGTCCATTGGTTTCGGAGCTGCAGGCAGCGGCCTAATAAGATGATCAGCCCAATTTTCACACCCTGGATGCCAACGACTGGCAGGGCACTTCGTAGTTTACTTCCCCCACGAAGGAAGTGAGCTCCGAGGTGAAGTTCATTACACACCAAGTTCCCCAAGAAGGTGCTGCTGTGGCTGACAATCAGCGAGAAGGGGATGTCAAAGCCGCTCTATTTTCGCTCCGGACTGGTCTTGAACGGCTAAATGCCTGCTGGAAATTGCGTCGTTCATCAAGAAATACCATAAAGGCGAAGACGCGGTGTTCTGGCCGGATCTGACGTCGGCCCACTACTCGAAGCGATCATTGGAGGAGATGGAGCGGCTGAATATCGATGTGATACCCAAGTCGGCAAACCCGAGAATTTCTGGGTCAACCTGAAGCGTAAGATCTACACTCAGTAGCAAAAAAAAGCCGAGCAAAATTTTGCTTCCATAAGCCGCGTTGTTCAATTTTCTTTTACTTTGTCAATTATTGATATTTTTGGCTGAAAATTTGACAACACTATAACCAATATATAGACCTCATGTGACCAAAATTTCATGTTGATAAAATTTATTTTTGAATTTGAAGTTATCACAACATATGTGAAAAAAGTCATTTTTGCACAAAGCAATTTCAAAAATCTGTATTTCTGTGAAAAATTAAGGTAGCATATTAAAAATTTCTCTATAGTTTAATAAAATACAGAATTAATAAAATTCACCTCGGCTTTTTTTTGCACCGATATTTCAGCAAGGTCAATATCGGATGAAAAAGGGAAATACTCATGTTGGTGCGTCAACTTTGACATCAGCTGTAGTCCAAACCACTTGATGGAAACAGTTCAAATTTCGGCCAAATTATTTTCTGTATTTTATTAAACTATAGAGAAATTTTTAATATGCTACCAATGAGGCACTATACATGTATGCTATACATGAGGCTTATACTTTGTTTATAATGTTGCTAAATTTTCAGCGAAAAATATTGATAACTGACAAAGTAACAGAAGGTTGAACATGGAGTTTTTTACAAACTAAATTTTGCTCGGCTTTTTTTTGCTACTGAGTGTACTGCAACAATTTCGTCACGTGAGGAGGAATTGATAAATAAAACGAAGAAAGAACTAAAAATCATGCCTACACGCATGTTTTCGTCGGCCATGGCGATTGCTCCGGTTAACTGCTGGAAGGCCGCTTGCAAGGGCGTAGATTGCTTTTGCAGGTAATCTTAAATAATTACCTTCCATGGGAAATTTATCAAGATCAATTATCTGTCTTAGCTTTTTTTTATCACCATCCGAAAAAAAAAGTCCATTTTATTTAATGCAAACGTTATAATTTCTTTAAATATTTGAAAAATTATTGAAAACATGCTTCCAATTGGGATATCTTTGGTCGTTGTGTTAGGGAATGTCCATTAATTATGTCACGCAAAACGTGACCTTTCATAACTTCCCCTTGTTACGTTTTTCGTATGGACCTTCAATTTTTTTGTATACATTGTCACGTTTTCCCAAACCCTCCCAAAAAGATTTTTTTAAATATCTATATCAGATAGATCTCACCAAACACCGCATTCTTAATAAAACTTTCTTTTTCAGTTGAAAAATTCAAATCTTCGATGTTGATTCGTAGTTAATTTCATGCACTCGTAATGAAATAAATGAAATCAATGAATAATATTGCCGCTCACTTCACATATTCAAAAACACTTTTAAGAGAGTATTCACAGAACGTTTGTTATTAGAAAACTAAGAAAATTTAAATTAACACTTTACCTAATCACTTTAAAAAAAAAATTAAAAATTAAAAACTGACACACTTATTTATAC
Organism: Aedes japonicus; assembly: GCA_034211315.2. NCBI lineage: Eukaryota > Metazoa > Arthropoda > Insecta > Diptera > Culicidae > Aedes > Aedes japonicus. The sequence goes on along the minus strand of JASCZW010007454.1, from coordinate 56,319 downwards.
TATCGCTAGTAAATGCGAGTAAATTCCTTTAAATGTTTAATGTCATGAAAGGAACACATATAGAAAAGACTTAAAAACTATAGAAGAATCTTTAACAATTTTTAAATCAAATCCAAAAAATACGACGATGGAATGCAAATATTTTAACGTTTTGATCCACCATGAAGGTAAAAATTCCAATATCAGAAGTATTGTTTATTATAATATGGTGTCTTAGATCAGTGCATACTCGATAATCAGTGAGTTGTCAGCCTTTCAGGCAGTCTTCGCTGCAAAGCCATTCAAGCGTTTTGTGATTTAAAAGTTGGTCAACAGCCGATCGTTTCCGAAAATCGATTTGTGATGGTGTACTAATTAGTGATAACAATTTTATTGTTCAGATACTTCCGCAAAGTGGTTCCGTTTGTTCTGGGGAGCAGCTATAGATCTGTTGTTGTTGTTGTTTCGTATTTATGTGACATACAGCCTGGAGCACCGGATAGCGTAGTCGGCAAACGCACGGTTTACCAAGCCGGAGAGTATAATCAGCGGGTGGATAGTCATGAAGAATATGAATATATTTTTGGCTCATCAGGAACAAGCACACCAGTCCCAAGCTTGGTCCCAAGTTTAATGATTCGCTCCTAATAAAGTAACTCACACCAACACAACCTCAAGTATTGTGTCAAAATAACATAGCGAATCAAAACAACAACAAAGATACTACTACCGAAAGGTACCGAAAAACGCAAGAATTATTGCAAGGTGAAGACTACAATGTATACTTCGGCCCTAGGGGTTCTACAACAGTGAATTAATTTTAAATCGCAAGTTGCACATTGATTGTTGGTATAATTGTGCTTGCCACACAATTGGTGTTGGCAAAGCAAGCTCTCGATCAATAACTGAGGAAGTGCGGTTAGAACACTAAATTGAGAAGCAGGCAAAAGCTCGTTTAATGAGCGTAATAAAAGCCAAGAAGAAGAAGAAGAACTGCCTGAGGCTGATTTGTCACACCTGGACCCTACATATCGAACCCATAAACGCATGAGCTGGGACCAACGGCTTTACTTCCCTTTCAAAGGAATACGTCATCAGATATTTCTCGAAAATTCCAATGGCACCGATTTGACTTGATACCAGCTCGAATGAGGTGAGAGGCAACCACGCTTACCGCTACACCGCATGTGCCGTCTCAGATATTAATGTTTTTTGAGTGATGTTGATTCCCGATACCACCAGAGTCAACAGAGATAAGTATCTTATAAATAAAGCAAGTGAGTCAAAAGTTTGTTCATAAAGGATGGAACGGTCAAAACTGGGTCGAATCAAATATGACGTACTTTTTTTAACGGTGCTTTAAAAAACTTGAGCACCGCTCATTTTGTTGGTGTCTATGTACGAAATGTTGACTCTTTTTTGTTTTTTTTTTCATTTTCTATTCGGTTGTCAAAATTGCGTCGAAGCAAGAAGAGCAGCGGATCGAATTTTTGCACGCGCATTAGCAAAGTCCGAATTATTCCCACGCCGACTTGGCAAAATCACTTAATATTACCGAATCAATGTTATAAAAGTGTTCGGAGAATGTCTGGCGACAGCCAGGAAGCCGGGATTATGAGGAAACCGAAACCAGGAAGCCGCAGTGACCGGAAGAATAGTGGCCAGCATTTTCAAACGCAAACCCAACCTTTCCATCGGAGATATCGGAAATAAATTGTGAAAGCCCCACACTACAGTGCAAAGAAATGAGCCGGACTGTGAACATATAAGGTTTGAGTGACATCAAATCGAGATGATAAGCAAAACACAACTCCCAAAGTAAGAGCGCGTAAGTTGTACACGAGTTTGTTGACCAAGTTTGATTGCGTCGTAATGAACGATGAAACATACGTCAAGGCTGACGTATGGCAAGCAGCCCCAGATCAAGAGTATCATACGGGTACCGGAAAAAGAAAGGTTCAAGATAAGTTAAAGCAGAAAATAATGTTAAAGTTCCTGAAAAATACTTGGTTTGACAGGCGATTTGCACCTGTGAGCTGAAAAGCGAATGTTTCGTGACCACTGTCAACCAAGACATTTATAAAAACGCCTATGGCGTACAAATCGTATCTAAGGGGAAAAACCCTCCAAACTCGCCGGAACTGCGCCCAATTAAATTTTTTGGGCAATCGTTAAGAGAAACTTCAAGAGAACACAAATAACAGTTAGAAGTGAAAAACAGTTCAAAGCAAATTGGCGTTCTGCATCAAATAAGGTGGAAATAACTGCAGTACAAAACTTGATGGAAGGTGTGAGACGTCAGTTCGCATTTTGAAAATCGGAAGAATAATCAAATAATTTTCTTGTGTTTTGTAGACGATAGACGATAGACCTCAAAAAGAAATTAAGATTAATAGTTTATATAATAAACAAATTATGATGAGATGCACCTAATCATGTTTGACAACTTTTTAACCGTTTCACCCTTTATTAGTTTCGTGTTAAAATGTTTGATTTGTATAATTTATACATGCGGTTGCTTTGTTCTGTTATCATGATTTAACTTCAAACAAATGGTTCTGTATCCTTTCAGCTTGAACAAGGAGTAAACATGTTTGTTTGACACTTGCTTATTAAGTAGTTTTTGTTATGAATGACTATTAAAGTTGTACATTTAGAGATTTTTAGGCAACTAGTTGATATTTTTGCATTCATTTCAGTATGTACAGTAACTGTTTGTTTAAGAATATATGCTGAACTCACAGTATATTTAACATTTTTGTGCATGTGATCTGGTTTGTTTGACTTTGATGTTTTCATTAAGCGTTCACCTAAAATATGGGTGCAGTTCTAATTTTTAGACAGCGCTCTTAGTGGTCAGTTCTCAAATTTTTGGCATCAGATGGTTTGAGAAGCTCTTATTTTTCAGTGGTAAAAGTTTAACGATTTAAAGATTTAAAGATTTTAAAGATTTCCGTTTTAAGAATTAACATAGAAATAACAGATGGAAATCGTTGAATTTGGTTAAATTCTTCGTGTTCAGTTTCCTCAAACGTCTTTGTGAGCGGAAAACTATTAATTGGAAGAACGACTAGCGATTTGCAGCTGCGTTTCAAGTTTTCGTTACAAGCGAGGCTACGAACTCGATGAACTACAAGAAAGAGTGCGTGAAAAAAATGCGTTATACCATCCAACAAAGCACACAAAGACCTTGTAAGGTTTTGGCTAGATTTGACTAGCTGTTACTACAGTCGGCAGATAATTCCGTGACAACAGGCAGGGTGCGTTTCATAGAAAAGAACCTTAACCCACCCAGTTACTCTCAATTTCCTCAAACGAAAAATATTGGGCAATTGTAAAGCGGAATCATAAAAAGGCGAGAAAAGTGGCTTGGGATGCGGCAGAGATGAAGAGATGGCGGGATAAAATGGCCACTCAAATAGACAAACAGATTTTGCAAAAGATGATGTGATGTGTTTTCCAACCAAATTTTGAAAATGTCAAACGCCTTCACATCAACTGAAAGCTTCCAGTGCCGTTTTTGCATTACATTTACATTCAATTAGACCAAGGACGGTGTGGCCTGTACTGTACACAGAAGTTGTCTCCATTGTATTCGGTCCATAGCTGTACCTCGCCAGCCTCGCTGTCTGTCTGGGTTCACAGGTCGCCTTCTACTTGATCGATCCATCTTTTTCGTTGCACGCCTCTTCTTCTTGTACCCGTCGGTTCGGTTTTGAGAATCATTTTAACTGGGCTGTCGTCCGACGTTGTTACAACGTGCACGTTTTTGCATTAGGATAGTCATGAACAAAATGAAAATATTTTTTGGCTCAGGGAGTACTAGCATACCGGTCCCAAGCACGGTCCCAAGCTTAATGATTCGTCCCTAATAACGTAACTCACACCAAACACTCTCAAATATTGTGTCAAAATAATAACAACAACAACACCAAAGATACTAGTACCGAAAGGTACAGAAATGCTCAAGTATTATTGCAAGGTGCAGACTGCAAGGTGTACTTCGGACCTAGGGGTTCTACAACAGTGAACCAATTTCAAATCGCTAGTGACATATTGATAGTTGCTCATACCCTATGTCCAGGAAGTTGAAAAAAAATCCATAGCGAAATATATCCAGACCAGACCTTGAATCGAACCCAGCTATCTCCAGAATGGTGTTACTTCTTAGCTACGCATTTTCCGACTGAGCTAAGGGAGGGCCCATAATTTACATAATAATTAATAATAATTAATTAAACGAGGGGAAATTTTACGTGTCGGTTAAAACTCATTTTATTTCTGTGTTTTCGGTTCAGGATAATTTGACTTAAAGAATCGAGATAAATTAAACACATTTATGCGTTTTTGACTAAAATTTGTCCTAAAATTTAGTTTAAATAACGCATAGAGACTGAGCAATAATGAATTGCAAATAATTTTAGGTGAGATCCATCCGATTATAAATTAAATTTAATAATACTACTAAATACATGCAGTAACAATGCAAATGTTATAGTTTGGTTGGTAACTGATTGCGTATACTTCCTGTATCTGAACATTATTCAACTTTGTGGTCCTTTGTCTCTTGTCAAGTAATTCTTATTCCTTCCTCCTGTGGCTGAGATTTTTTCCGGCAAGAACTCAAGCAATTCATACGAGAAAATCCATTTCGTTTTGGCTATGAACTTTGGTTCCATGACGAGTTCATCTCATATAAAGGTTACAAGGAAATTTAGATTCATTTCAAATTTAGATTCATCTAATGCTTTATTGACATATTTTGTAGGAAAACTGATCATAATCCTGGAGAACCTCTGTAATCGAAGGTTTTGTCGAACTTAAGCAAAAAGATCGTGACTGAGGAAAGTTTCGTGTACATACATATTTTAACCTTCTTGACATACATATTGTTGGAACCATCCGTAACAAAGCGATTAAATCCCTGAAAAGGAAGCTCGAGGATCATATGACAATGTGACCTCTTCGATGCTCAACGAGGGCTATGCAGCTAAACCATTCGTAAAAGGAAGTGGTATTGGATCTTTTCCGATGTGTTAAATGTTGTTGCTGTCAAACTTTGGCATATCTGAAGAAAGAGTCATAGAAATGAACCAATGACCGATTTCGACAGAGCTATCTGCAAAGAACTTCTAAGTGGCATAAATCCAGCGAGGGTCGAGTTCATGTATATTATTTCTAAGCTCTCAAAGTCCCTCTCGAAGATCATGGTTGTCACCTTGTTGTAGGTGAGAGGGTTTATCTCATGCAAAAGGCCGTCATGGGAGACCAAGAACATGATCAGGAGTGATAGAATCACGGTTATTTTAAGGCATTGAAAGAGATGTGATACTGGCGAGTTAAGCCGCAATTCACTCTTAGACGAAGCTAGGAACAATCTACAAATACCTGATATCAGTGCACTCTTCATTTGCTTGACAATTCTTTTATTGTTGTTTATTCTCTACTTGTCATTGATTACACATCAAACCTCGAGTACTTTTTCAAACAGACGTATCTGATTTTGTAAACAAACAGGGGACGTAAGATTCGAACGTAAATTTCTCAAAACTTTGAAAAAGTACTCGAGAAATATACCTATACATGGCTCTGACGGCTTCTTTTTCTAATTTCTAGATACCTATACAGTTTATATCATTATTAATCTCCATTATCGAAGAGGGTGAGTATTTTGATCATGATTGTGAGCTACAAATAGTATATCCTGATGTTTCAGGTCCTGAAAATTCTACATTCAAGTATATATTATTATTTAAATGTTCGTTCCAGTCGTGATCAAAGCACTTACTCTAACAACATGTTATATAGCTAGGGATCAGACCTTCCAAATTGACGGGAGGTCATCGAAAATGTTACTTAAGACAGACGATGACAAAGAATTAAAGGCTAAGGTTTTACGAAAAGAGTGAACCGTTCCTCCCTAAGCAACGGTCCACTCTTTTCGTAAAACCTTAAACCGCGTATTCTTGAGGACATAGAATAAATCCTTTCTCTATCGGTTAGTTATGTTTTAATAGTTTCTTGAATTAAAGTCATAAAAATAACTTAATAATAACTCACAACTTAAACAATCGCGACAGTAAAAGGTAACCTGACTGTAAGCAACATCCAAACATCACTTTTGAACCATTTCTGTTTTAGTAGTTTCTTGTATTGTTGCAGAAAGATCAAAATAATGACTTTATATAAAGTGTGATTTGAGAATTCACGATCTTACTCTCTCTTTTTCGGGATATGCCATATTTCATTGTAGTGCGGAATTGTGATTAACCGATTTTAGGGTCTTCTTTTTGCAGTATTTTTTACCGGTCCAAAACGTCTAACCACCCACCATAACCTATCCTTGTTCCTTCCCATGGAGTTCATGTGGTCTGAATAGATTAGTTCGCTTTTCCCCTACTTCATCATGGGCTTTGGACTGACTTGCGCTCTTTTTGCCCCTCCAAACTGCAAAATGAAAATGAAACTTATTCCTAAACACCATTCCTAAAGTAACCGGAGGTTTGGTTTGTCAGAATAAATCATTTAACGTGTAACTTTTCAAAAGGTCCTATGTAACAAATGTAAACAAACTGAATTAAATAATGCACACTTTTGCTATGGCACTTATCAACATTATGTTAAAACACGCATTTTGATATGTTTTCATAATATTAAGAAAATTTAAAATCAACAAAACGTCCGATGTCTGCTTTCGCAATAGCGATGCTCTACTGTTTTGATAAGACGTTTCAGTTTACCTGTCGCGCTAAACGTAACAAAGAAATTCCGTACTTCAGTCGTTGGATTGGAGAAAGTACAAAATACCGTTCCAACAATGTCGGAAGGAATTAATAATTCTTCGTTCGATTTGCTCCTCGGTAAGTGCATTAGTTCCATAAAATAAGGTTTGTATAAATCAAAATATATCTTGAATATTGGTCGTTTCTTGCAGCCGCAGTAATATTTCATCCAATAATATTTTCATCACATCCGGATCAATCATCAGCAGCCCAATTTGAGGAAGTTGCTATAGGTGATAGCCAGCAAAGTTCAAAAAGCATATCGGCGATGAAAACGCAAAAGAGATTTACCTATTAACGGCAAAATCCGTTTTGCTAGAGGACCTTCAGCTAGAGCCCATACTATTAGCCCCCATCCAATTAGCAACGGAAAAGTTGGAAGATCTGCGTCGATTACTACCATACGTAACACAAAAGTGGAATTATGAGGCATTTCTAGAAACTCTACCACCTCCTGGCCGAGGCAGAAAATCCAAAGTAGCAGAAACGATAGGATTTGAAGATGATATGGACTTGGAGAACGAGGACGATTAAGAAGGATGAAGCGCACGGGTGCAAAGGATAAAAACGAAGAACGAAACAGAGTTAAAGATGAAGGACGAGAAATGAGAAAAGCAATGTATTATAAAATATGGAAAGCGAAAAAAAAGATAAATGGTGATGGAAGAGGATTAATGAAGGATGAAAAAAGATGAAATGTGAAAAAAATAGCGAATAAGAGAATCAAGGATGAAGAATAAGAAAATGGTAAAGATTGAACGAAGATAGAAGAATGAAGGGAACAAAATAAACGAATTTAATTGAATCTTTTGCTACACGCATCATTGTAATTTGTAAAAACTAAAACATAAATAAAAATGTATCGTAGGGACATTATTTGACTCTGCATTATTGCCTATTTCATTAGAAATATAACACGACGAAACCGTCGCTACATACGCATTATAGCCATGAATATCATTTACAAACTCATAAAATAAACGTATATGCCAAATAGGGATTGTTTGCGTATTCTGGACCTGGTAAACCCAAATTTAACGTTAATATCAACTTTTTTTCTGTGAACTTTCACTATCACACATTTCATTATGACCCAGTGCAGTAGTTCTTTACAGTCGAATTTATGGGTAAATGCCAGAAACTTCTTATTCTAACAATCATGTATTTGCGGCTGTGGCACTGTCTACCAAGACGTTTACCACATTGTGTGGCACGAATTTGCGAGATCTGATCTACGAGAAGGGACGTAGAAAGAATATGCTTGTTTTAACCGGGAAGCAAATGTGTGTGTGTGAAAGAGAAAGCAATCTCTATTGCTATGTGTTATGTTCTAATTTACTAATAGAAAGATAATAAAAATTGAAATTACCTTTGTAGCTATCATTGGAATAAAATGTCCTATGTGGCACGACCAATGTACAGTTCGCTTAAGCAAAATGTCCTATCTAACATTTTTGATGTTTTCGTTGTTATTTTACAATAAAATGCTACAAAGACCATTACTGTAGCAAATTCAAAAACAATGCTTGCCCTCAAAAGCAATTGAATGGGTAAAACTTGATCCAGTTTGAAACATTTTCAAAAAATATTTTCATATTCTTCAACCTCGTTTTCCTCGGGATAAGCAAATTGTTAGATAGGTCCTTTTGAAAAGTTACGCGAGATTTCGTCAATACGAATCCGATCAGTACCCAACGAAGGTGTGCGTATTGCAACCGATGTACGATGTATGATTGCTTGTTATGTGTGTGATATGGGTTTGCTCTCATCGGAGTGCATTTTCCAGTACCACACTCAGTGACTAATAATTCAGAAAAATGATTGTTGGAATTAATTTTTGATGAATACCCGGTTAGTTCGTATGAAATTTCATAACTCAGATATCTCAACTTACAAAGAATTTCAAACGAAAACATTGCGTCCAGCTTCCCACCTCCCACCTTTTTGTGACATACCTAGATGGACTAGAAAGTATCATGCTATTTGGATCCAGTTTTTGTACACCTGGGCAGTACATAATGGGTTAAAAAATTCCTGCTTTCCTTACTTCCATGAGATACAAGAAAATACTTCGAAGATTGTTTCGATAACTTGTGGTTACAACCATTCCTAAATTGAAATTCAAATGTGGCCCTCCAGACTTCTACAGTTTGAAATTAAATGTTGAATGTATTTAACGTAAAGTGATGATACTCGAGTTATTTCAGCGACCTAAAATCTCAGGCACTGCCTTTAGGAATACCGTGCCTTCACCGAAAAAGCTCAGTTGAATTTGTCTAAGAAATGAATACAACTCATGCAGTACTCAAGAGTTTGTTTCTGCTAATCAACTATAAAAGGTAAAAGTTGCTCCCTCAAATTAAAGCCAACATCTAATTTGAATCGAACAAGATCTGAAACCGAAGATTGCACTTTCGATCTCCTAACTAAGCTCAAAGGAACACACAACCCACGAAGTCGTCTCACATGCCCCGAAGGGACCAAAATAAAACAAACCAAAAACACAATCAACATCGTCGACGACGAGACTGAAACACTACAATAATAGCAGTGAAAAAAAAACCGCTCGCCATCCGCCCTCTTCCACCCCCGCCCTTGCAATTTCGGATAACGCGTGTGAATCCACCCACGATTTTATTTTGTCTCTCCGGCTTCACCACCATAATACATTATCCACTGTGTTTTTCATTTTTGCACTGTCCCTCTTTTCGCAGCTGTTCTCGGCAATTCACCGGTCTTTGCTGCGAACACAAGATATCTGGGATTTTCCCCGTCTCTTCCTTTCGAATTCTGGTCACTAGAAGCCTCACTAAATTACTTGATTATTGAAACCGACTTCAGCTAGTTCCAATTCGCAACTCGGCGAAAATTTTCAATGTCACTTGAGAAAGGAAAATCTTCTACGGGCACCCTCACACAGTCACTCGCTCACACTGAGGATATTAATTTCCTTTAGTTTTTCTCTCCTGGCCATCAGCTGGAAAGAAAACTATTCCCTCCCCGCACTGCACTCCCAAACAACTGACCTAAAGCACCTTTCCGAAAACAGCCACGGAAAACACGTTCACTCGCGGTCACGGCTCAAACGCAACTGGTTGGGAAGTTAACTCACAACAGTCAGTAGCACCTCCAATGGATGCACAGAAGCGCGTGTAGTCGAAAACAACTCGGTACCGCTGTAAGAAAAGCGAAGAATAAAAAATAAATTCTCACTCTCTGGCTCTGCGATGTGTTGTGTTTGTTTACGTTTTCCGCGACCGACCGGATTGCACCGATCTGGGTGGTCACTGTGCGAGAGGGATAGTGCATCAAGAGAAACTGCGCGAGCTGTTGTGTGTTAGCTGATGGCTCTCAACGGAGAGCTGTCGGTTACCGAATGGGAAGTTGGTGAGCACGTGGTTGCTTGGATGGTCGGTTGTTCTGTGAACGTGCCCCGTTTGATATGTTGGTTCATGGAAGGATTGTCACATGTTATAAACTACCAAGTCACATTGGTAAAACAACAATGATTCAACAACCAAACGGTGGACCCAATGTTAGGGACATATTTTTTTTCTATGTTCCCAATTATGGCTTGTTGTATGAAAAGCGTAGTAAAAATGTTGTTATTGGTAATATTTACAATACAAATGTCTGAGTTACGGTTGAATGTTGTTTATATGGCTCATTTTAACACAAATTAAAGGAACAAAATCTGTGTAGAGTGAATTATAATGTTTTGATTGTCGAATGACCTCTAAATCATACGTAAAAATCACTTAAGTGTTTCTTAGCATTTTAAGTATGGTTTGATTTGTGAAATTGTTTGTTGGGTAGAGCGAATACAGCTGGGAATGCCTTGAATCAGAAAATCAGGAAGAAACCCGTACGAAGATCGCATTTTATAAAAATCAATCAAATGGGACGAACTTGCATCCATGATTAGACCCAATTTGGTACCCATAGACCGACATTACATCCATATCCCTCGAAAGTTTCTGACTTCATAAAACAAGTTGTGTAGCTTTTCGTGAGCGGAAGGACCGATCGGCGTGAAATTTTGTATGCAGAGATTTTTGGGGCCGGAGAACAATCTTATGATGGTTTGAGACCCCTCCCTTTACTGGAAAGGGGGGCTCCCATACAAATGAAACAAAAATTTCTACACAACTCGAGAACTAATCAAGCAAAAAAAAACCAAATTTAGCATGTGTGCGTTTTTGAAGGCAAAAAAGGTTTTTATGGTAGCTTGAGAACTCTTCCCGTCATAAAAGGGGGGGCTCCCATACAAATAAAACACAATATTCTGCATAACTCGGGAACTAATCAAGCAAACGGAACGAAATTTAGCATGTGGTGATTTTTTAAGACAAAAAATGTTTCTATGTTGGTTTGAAACCTCTTCCCATCCTTAAGGGGGTGGAGGGGGGGCTCCGATACAAATGAAATACATTATTCTGCATGGCTCGAGAACTAATCAAGCAAATGGAACCAAATTTAGTATGTGGTGGTTTTTGAAGACAAAAAATTGTTCTATGTTGATTTGAGACCCCTCCCCTTACTGAAAGGGGGGGAACCTATTCAAATGAAACGCAAATCCTTGCATAACTCGAGAACTAATAAGAGAAATGGAACCAAATTTTGCATGTGGAAGTTTTTGAAGGAGGGAAATGTTTCTATGGTGATTTGAGACTCTTCCGTCATATGAGGAGAAAGGGGGGAAGGGGGTGCTCTCAAACAAATGGAACCCAAATTTCTGCATAACTCGAGAAATAATCAAGCAAATGGAACCAAATTTGGAATGGACGAGTTTTTTAAGGCATGAAATGTTTTTATGGTGGTTCAAAGCCCCTCCTCCCTCTAAAAAGGGGGGCTCTCATACAAATGAAACAAATTTCTACCAAACATGAGAACTATACCTACTGCTTTGCAAATTTGTATTCAGGGGTGTTTAGGTCCGGGCAAGCATCTTATGATAGTTCGAGAGCCCTCCCGCTTCTAGAAAGGGTGGGATCCCATGCAAATGAAAAACAAATTCCTGCATAACTCGAGAACTAATCAAGCAAATGGAACCAAAATTGGTATGGATGAGTTTTTGAAGGCAAGAAATGTTTCTGTGGTAATTTAAGACCTCTCCTCACTCTGAAAAGGGGGGCTACCATACATACGAAACACAAATATAAACCAAACATGACAACTATCCCTACCGCTATGCAAATTTGTATGCAGGGGTTTTTGGGTCCGGGAAAGGATCTTATTATAGTTCAACACCCCTCCCGCCTTTAGAAAGGAGGGCTCCCATGCATATGAAAAACTATTTTCTGCATAACTCAAGAACTAATCAAAGAAATGGAACCAAATATGGCATGTGGATATTTTGTAGGCAAGAAATGTTTCTACGGTGGTTTCAGATTCGTCTTCACCCTGAAAGGGGGGGCTCCTATACAAATGAAATACAATATTCTGTATAACTCGAGAACTAATCAAGCAAATTGAACCAAATCTGGCATGTGGAGGTTTTTGTAGATGAATACTGTTTCAATGCTAATTTGAGACACCTTCCTTTTCTGAAGAGGAGGAAGTGGGCTTCCATACAAATGAAACACATATTTATGCATAACTCGAGAACTAATCAAGAAAATGGAACCAAATTTGGCATATGGAGGTTTTTATGAGGAAGAGAAATGTTTCTATGATGATTTGAACCCCTCCGCCTTCTAATAGTGGAGGGAGGGATCTCCTATATAAATGAAACACAAATTTTTGCATAACTCGAGAACTAATCCAGCAAATGAAACCAAATTTGGCATATGGAGGATTTTGAAGGAGAGAAATATTTTTATGGTCATGGAGACTCTTCCGCCTTCTGAAGGGGGGGGGGGCTCTCAAACAAATGAAAGACAAATTTCTGCATAACTCGAGAACTAATAAAGCAAATGGAATCAAATTTGGCATGTGGAATTTTTTTAAGGAGAGACATATTCCTATGGTGGTTTAAGACCACTCTGCCCACTTAATGAGGGGGGTCCCATAGAAATGAAACGCAATTTTCTGCTTAACTCGAGAACCAATAAAGCAATTGGAATCAAATTTGGCATGTGGGGGTTATTGGAAACAGGATTTTTATATATATTAAAATGGATTTCTGTCTGACTGTCTGTCTGACCGATCGGAGTGAAAATATGTATGCAGGTATTTTTGGGGCTGGGGAAGGTTCTTATGATTGTTTGAGACCGCTTCCCCCTTCCGGCTCGCATACACATGAAACACAAATTTCTGCATAGCTTGAGAACTAATCAAGCAAATAGAATCAAAAATGGTATGCGGGGTTTTTTGAATGCACGAAATGTTTCTATAGTGAATTCAAATACAAATTTCAACCAATCCTGAGAATTATCCAGGTAACTAAGCCACAAACTGTGTATTGTCTGGGTAAGAAGAATGTTCTGATAGAAGTTTGAACTCCTTATTACTCAAAAAAAAACTCATTAAAAAAAGCGTCAGTTCTATGTAATGTCCATTCATTTAAATGCATGCGTAGCAACGCTTGCACCGGGATCAGCTAATAAAAGAATAAAAACACATTTACTTAATATATGTTAATATATCTCCATTGCGTTTGATCCAATTTCAAATACTTTGTCATCAAATGAAGCAAAATTAAATTTAACACGGATCGTATCAACATTGCAATATTGTAAGAGTAATAGTTTCCACGCAATTTATAAGTATTTATAATCGTTTGCGTTAATTTTTTTTTAGATTTATTTTTTAAAAAAATGTGCAAAACATATGATTAATACCAAAATAACGTCAACAAAAAAATAGAATGCATATGTTGCTCAAAGCCAAAGAAAAAAACGAAAAAAATTCTCAAAGAATTCTCTCTCTCTCGCTCTCTCTCTCTCTCTCTCTCTCTCTCTCTCTCTCTCTCTCTCTCTCTCTCTCTCTCTCTCTCTCTCTTTCTTTCTTTTTTTTCTCTCTCTCTCTCTCTCTCTCTCACACACACACACACACACACACACACACACACAAACACACAAGATTTGGTTTAGCTACTGTTGTATTGTTTGGTAATATATTCTGACACCTAATTTGTAACCCTTCAAAACAAAACAAATTGTGACAGTTCGTTGTTCAGTTATTTGACTGAGAAAAATGTGCGCTGCGAAACGGGAATTCAAATGCATACATTTTTACGACATCGGTTAAATTCACTGCTTCTCTTCAATCTGCGTTCCGTTTTTATTTTGAAATTTGTCCGGAGAATCTGGATAAACCAGATCCTTTACGTCCGTTTAACCATGGATGCTTCCGAATTCCTCTTGTTCCACGTTGTTCGAAGCCCTTTACCGCCTATTGGCATCATCCCCGCTAGGACGGAGACCGCGTCGCGTGATACTGTTCGGTGTGCATTAACCTCTTCGGGACATAAGTCTGTGCATACTCTCTAGCTTACTAGTGTAGCTCTTGGTACTCAATGCGGTGATCCATGCCGGCCCGCCGCCAGGGCGACACTGGCCAGGAGTATACGCTTACTCCTTTGCATCGCCGAGCTATTCGACATCATGCGGGATAATGCTGATATAGCCATAGAGGCATAGATAGCTTATCCTCAATCATGACCCTAAGATACCTCAAGAACCTCTTCGATTCTATTGTGCAGTTACCTGCATTGATCGTCGCATATTGCTCCGATTTTCGATTATTTATCACCGCGACCTCGGTCTTATGGTGGGCTAGCTCCAGTTTCCTGGAACTCATCCATCTCTTCACAATGCCAATGAAGTTCAAGGCCGTTAGCTCGACATCTTCAAAGGATTCACCACATATCTCCAGGGTGATGTCGTCCGCGAATCCGACTATCTTCACCCCGTTCGGGAACTCAAGCCGTAGTACCTCATCGTACATCGTGTTCCACAGCACAGGACCCAGGATCGAAACTTCTGGGACGCCTGCGGTGATGTGGACAAGTTTCTGGGCTACCTCTGTGTTATATTCCAGTACGCGACTCTGGAAGTAGCTACCAAGAATCTTGTACAGGTACCCAGGAACCTGAAAACGTTTGAGCGAGTCGGCGATAACCATTCAACTGGCGCTATTCAACGCATTTCTCACGTCAAGGGTGACCACTGCACAGTATCGTACTCCTCGCCTATTGCGCCGGATTGCCACCTCAGCCGTCTTGGTGAATGACAGGATGGCATCCACCATCGACTTTCCTTTACGGAAGCCAAACTGGTTATTAGACAGACCGCCTATACTGTTCGGTATTTTGTCAGCCTGTTGAGGATTATCCTCTCAAGCACCTTACCCGCTGTACCCAACAGATGTATAGGCCGATGGATTGGTGGCTTTCATGTCTTTGGTAGCAACACTAAGGTCTGAATTTTTCAGACGTCCGGAAAGACACCCTCGTTCAAACACCTTTGCATCACCACCCTGAACATTTCGGGATCCAGCAAGATAGCCGTCTTGATGGCCAGGTTTGGAATACCATCCGGTCCTGGCGCTTTGTTCACCTTTATCGACTTTGCAATCGCAATGAGTTCTTCGTTCGTCACCGTCACCTCGTCGCCAGCCCGTTGTGCCGTTATCAATGTCGGAAGGAGTCCCTCAACGATCACCTGCAGCAGCTCTGGTAATTGCTCGATTGTAGCCGCCGTTCCTCTGGTTTTGGCCATTACTACCCGATAGGCGTCACCCCACGGATTCGTATTGGCCTTCTGACACAGGCAATCGAAGCAGGCTCGCTTGCTGGCTTTTATCTCCCTCTTCAGTGCGGCCTTCGCGGCGACTAGCGGCCCTCTACGCTCGATTCTCTCGGCGTCTGACCACGCTCTTTGCATCCTCCGTTCTTCGGAGGTCGGCGATCGACTCCGTCCACCAATACACCGACGACATTCCATTCATCGGTTTGAATTCCCTCGACATGGTCGCATCGCACGCTCGTGTAAGTGTCATAACGAGTTTTTCGCCGCAAGGTCAAGCGCCTCTTTAAATGTCTATACATCAAAGTAGGACGTTCTCCATATGCGAGCGAATGGAGTGGATGCTCCTCCTTCTACACGATAACGAACCGTCAAGTGGTCGCTATGGGTGTAGCCATCATCCTCCCTCTAATTGTTAAGCAGCCCAGGACTGCTGAATATTATATCGATGATCACTCCGTTTCTATGGTAGGTATTCTTGGTACCCACGTTGGCTAGGTCCACATTGAGCCTAGTCAAGGCTTCCGGTGGAATCTGGCCTCTGAGGTTGGTAAGGCGGCTCTTCCACTAGAGCGCCCAAGCGTTGAAGTCCCCGCTATTACCAACGGCTTCAGGCCAGTTAGCTCAATTGTCATCCGATCGAGCATATTGGAAAACTGATCGATCGACAATCTTAACGATGCACCACCGCGAAGCGTTCGTTTGTGGACACAACCTCCTGATCCGGGTACTTGCCTGTCGTCCATAATGCCGCCATATTCGATTCGTCCGCAAACCAGTTTCCGTTGCCGGCTGGGATGCGGTATGGGTCGGAAATTATGGCGATATCCGTAGTTGCTGGGCGGCTTCACAATGGTTCAGGTTCAGTTGGGTTACCTGCATTACGATTGGCTCGTTGGAATACCCTTAGCGGCCGGGCACTTGCCCCCAGCCTCCTGTCGTCCTTATTATACGGTTTCTCATCGCACATCACGAATTTAGGGGGACCTTTGCAATCTCGCGCCTTGTGACTTGTGCTGCCACAACTTCTACACATGTGCCCGCCTTCTGCACATGTGCACTTCCAGAACATGTGCCCGCTCTCTAGGCATCTGAAATATGCCTTCGGCGACTGGTGTAGGCTAAGTGGGCATATTGACCATCCCACTTTCACCTTCGCCACTTTTAACGCCATGCCCGCGTCGAATGCCGCTACCCTCGTGGTTGCCACCTGAGTCCCGAGTGGACTCTTCCGCAGACGTATGTCTGCGGCGGCAACCTCGACCTTGCACTGTTCCTATAGTGCAGTGGAGATCTCGTCTACAACGGTGATCTCATCCAAATTCGTGCACTGGATTGTCACCTGTGCGACGAGAGCGCGTACCTCCACACCCTCACCTAAGGCCTGTCTTGCCAGGTCTCTATACGCCGGGTTCTTAAGCTCTGTCGTCTTCTTCAGCTCCATGAGCATCTCGCCGGTGCGGGTAAGGCGTATACTCCGCACATCAGTGCCTAGGCCCGCCAATTTAGCGTCCTCGCGCATAGTTTTCAAGACTTAGAGTAAAGAGAACTTTGACGCCTCGTTCTTGATGATGAGGGCCTCTACGCAGTTACGCTTGCGGGCCACCTGTCGCTTTTCAATTTCTTTTTTCGTTCCCTTCGTTTCCCTTTTTCGGACCTTGTTCCAGTGGCTTTCCCTGCCACGCGTGGGGTTATCACTCGTCCCCCTCTTAGCACTAGCGTCTGCTTCTGTGCTAATGATGGTTGTTGTCGTCGGGGCCTGCCGCTCGGACCCCCCTCGGCGTTTGAGACAACATGCGTGCTGGATGTCGCGTCTTTGGCGCTGGGCCTAGCACCGGGGACTCTCTCTTTGCAGCTAGCGGGTTATGTTGTTGGTCTCTCATTTTCAGAATTAATCATTTTTTCACAAGGGTCGCGATGATTCACTCAGAGAGAATTATTATGTGTCATGCTGGTAACGTAGAAGGCTTTGAAAAATTGAAAAGATTTAAACGAAAAACATGGTTTCGCTTTGGAAAACGGTTTTTTTTTTAATAATGTTGTGAATGCGTATCTTTATTTAAAGGAAATTTAAAGGACAATTAAATAATTTGTTTCGGGAATAAATTAAGAATTTGAGTGCTGGTGCGTGACTTAAACAGTATTCTCGTCTATGGAAAAAAGCTCATGGCAAGAATTGGTTTTTCGTCCTTTACGACGAATGGCTTCATTTACCGGTTGAGGTAAGTATATATCACTGTGGTTATAGTTAATGTTGAGAAAATGTATTATAATAAATATACCCGCCCTCATCTCCCGCGAAAGACATCGCCCAAAGAAAATCTAACCGATATGATGCTGAATTCTTTGACGTGGTCGGATCCCAAGATGTCTTACCTGGAGTATAAACGGCTTCCTTAAATAAGACAAGACGAGAAATTCTCTCGTAAGATGGCATTTTACTCCACCGATAGCACTTTAATCACGGATCTTTAGATCGACGACAGTGATGATAGTTTGGTTGATAGTGAATGCTACCCATAGCACAGAATTACATTTCGCCATTTTGTGACTCATAATAAAACATTTATGGTTACACTACACTGGTTACTTTTTAAACACAACACACACACACACACACACACACACAAGAAAAATCAACGAATAGGGATAAATTTGGGTAAAACGGGCCAGACATAACATGAAACTGTCGTTGTAATATTTCTAAATGTAATATGTGTAAAATATATACACTTTCAGTCAAAATATAATATGTAGATAGCAAATATGAGCAGAATGAAGAAAAACCATCAATTTAGGGTAAATTGGGTCAAACAGGCTATCTACAAGACCTAAAAACATGCTTCAAATTACTTCTATGCAAATATTCTATGGGATATGTACTTTTCCAGCAAAAATAATTTGAGACGATGGCTGCTGTTCGGAAATTAACAACAAAAATCAAATAATAGGGATGAACTGGGGTAAAACGAACCAGACACAATTTTGAATAATCCCTGTTTAGTTTCTAAATGTGATATATGGAAAATGTAAGCATTTTCACTCAAAATATATGGTAAAGATTGCAACTATATGAGTAAAATGGAGAAAAATCACCAATTGAAGGGATTTTGGGGCATACCGGACTATCTAAAAGATCCAAAAACAAGCAATGTCGTTCCAAATTACCTTTATGCAGATGTTCTGTGGGATTTGTACTTTTCCAGCGAAAATGATTTTTGACGATTGCGGGTGTTCGGAAATTAACAAGAAAAATCAAATAATAGGAATGAGTTGGGGTAAAACGAGCCAGACACGACATGAAATTATACTTGTTAAGTTTCTTAACGCGATATGTGTAAAATATATGCATTTTCACTAGAAATATATTGCGGAGATTGTAACTAACGGGTGTCCACTACAAAATGAGAATGATTTCAATACTTTTCCATCAGAACAAAAACGGCCGCATAGAAATGTCACTTTAGATGAATGAATCGTTGCACTCTCCAGAAAATTTTCATACACTCTTATTTCACTCTAACATGTTCAGTCGTGTTCAGCATGCCGTCGAAACAGGAAGAACTGCGCGCGCGCGTTGTACAATTCTTTCAAGCGAACGAAGATCGTGGAAAAAAATACACGGTGGACCATTTTTGTCGTGAAAAAGTTCCGGTATCCACCGTATACCGTATCCTGGCATGCATGAGAGTAACCCGGAAGAAAGGTTGCGGCCGTCCAGCGAAAATAATGAATGAGAAAACGCTCCGCTCGCTGCGCAGCAT
Organism: Aedes japonicus; assembly: GCA_034211315.2. Lineage (NCBI taxonomy): Eukaryota > Metazoa > Arthropoda > Insecta > Diptera > Culicidae > Aedes > Aedes japonicus. The sequence continues at coordinate 37,104 of JASCZW010007454.1, read as the reverse complement.
GTTCAACAACAAGGATTCGGTAAGTCAACGGGAAGCAGCCCGAAAGTTCCATTGTTCGAAGTCACTCATCTGCAAGACGCTAAAGAAAGAAGGAATAGTGTGTAGAAAGAAAACCAGATCCCCAGAGTACACAGATGAGCAGATTCAAACCGTGAAATCCCAATGCCGCTGGATGACTCGGAATTACGGCGGAAAATCTTTCGTTCTGGACGACGAAAGCTACTTTCCTCTTTCGAAGTCTCAGATACCGGGAAACGACCGATTCTACACTAAGGACAAATCTACTACTCCTCCAAAAGTAATGTATAAGTTCAAGCACAAATTTGAATCGAAGGTTATGTTATACATCGTAATATCCGATAAGGGTATTTCGAAGCCGTGGTTCAAACCAAGCGGTTTGGCCATCAACCAGGAGGTGTACCAAAGAGAGTGTTTGCAGAAAATACTCATCCCATTTCTTAAACAACATCACTCGGATGGCAAATACGTGTTTTGGCCGGACAAGGCATCATCGCACTACGCAAAAAACGCTAACGTTTTTGGAGAGCCAAAATATACCATATGTCCCAAAAGACCGGAATCCGACAAATTTGCCACAGTGCCGTCCTATCGAGGATTTCTTCGGTCTTTTGAGCTCCATGGTATACAAGGATAATTGGAAGGCCAAGAACACCAAGCAACTTACCAACAGGATCAAAAGCTCCATCCGAAAAATCGATGTGGCTGCCGTCCAACGGTCATGTTCCAGCATAACGACTAAGCTGCGTCGCACGGCGGACCACGGACCATATGACAATATTCACTAAACTTAGTTTGAAGATTTAAGTTGACCCTTTTAATAAAATAAATCCGTTTGAACAAAACTTCACTGGTATTTTTTTCCTGACCCATTCTTTTCGTTCTCATTATTTAGTGGACACCCGTTATATGAGCAGAATGAAGAACCGAGCCATTTCCCGTACTCTACACAACATGAAACCTGCACTTATCGATTTATTAGAAAATTTTGCTTCAGGAATGCATTTGGTTTGGTTAAAAAACCAGCGGCTTCTCCTACTTGGGTATTTGGGTTCATTTTTTCCCACTGTGCATTGTATGAAGGGCCAAACATTTTTTGGGTGTATCGATAGGCAATATCACTTATACGTTAAAAAATCTCCTTCCAATAACCAAAATTGAATAATTGATCAAAATAGCGAGCTCTCTAACATTGTAGATGCCCCAATGGGCGGGAAGAAGAGCCTGCCCTCTAGTCACAAACTGTTAGCAATGGGGAGTTGGGATTCTCACTCTCCCCATCCAGAGTTCTTCAATCGGGTGCCCTGATGGTCCGTCTCATTTTCCAGTATAAGCATTAATTGCTCAAATAATGAGGATTTTCTTCAAAACCATGACATAAGGGTGATTATGCTTTCTTATTCAGAATATTTAAAACATTTCAGTTCTCGTTATGTATCACTGAAAGCCTAGTTGCTTAAAAATCCTGAAAACTGAGAGAAATAGTACTAATAATCTGTGAATTTCTCTTAGTTTGATCGAAGTTTTACAATATTGATTATCGTTTAATAATCATGTCAATGTATTCGAAAGCAGTAAATTACTTCTTTACTTGCTATGTTGCAAAACGACAACTTCGGGAAAACAACATTAACATCAGGAGTGATTTCACAGCGGCTAAAGATCTGAATTATATCATTGATTCAAAAGATTTTAGACTCCCTTGCTGCTTAGGAACCGCCTAAAAACTTAAGAGTTAATAATTATATTGTCTATGCCAACTATTCTATACTGTCTAACATGATATCTTAACGAAGATCTATTCTGTGTTCTAAGGCCGGAAGTAGAAAGCGCGCGTACCCTCACACCAATTAAGAGCATATTACTTCCAATGACCTACACTCAGTAGCAAAAAAAAGCCGAGCAAAATTTTGCTTCCAAAATATTCCATGTTCAACCTACTGTAACTTTGTCAATTATCAATAGTTTTAATTGAAACTTTCACCACACTATAAACAATGTATAGACCTTAGGTGGTCGAAATTTCATGTTGATCAGTCTTATAAATTTTAGGTTTTCATTACATATGTGAAAAAAGTCATTTTTGGACATACCAATTTCAGAAATCCGTATTTCTGTGAAAAATTTAGATACCATATATTAAATTTCACAATAGCCTAAAAATACATAGGAAATAATGTAGACGAAATTTGACCTGTTTTCATCAAGTGGTTTGGACTACAGCTGGCGTCAAAGTTGACGCACCAACATGAGTATTTCCCTTTTTCACCCGATATTAACCGTGCTGAAATATCGGTGCAATAAAAAAGCCGAGGTGAATTCTTCTAATAATACTGTATAACACTGTTTACGTATTTTTTTTTAATCCAATTGATGCTGTATGCCATGTTTTGAAGCTCTTCGTGAGTTATACTAGTTATTTAGGATATTTCAGGCGTCACAAATCATGTGTCTTAATAAGATGAATTCACCTCGGCTTTTTTATTGCACCGATATTTCAGCACGGTTAATATCGGGTGAAAAAGGGAAATACTCATGTTGGTGCGTCAACTTTGACGCCAGCTGTAGTCCAAACCACTTAATGACAACAGTTCAAATTTCGTCCACATAATTTCCTATGTATTTTTAGGCTATTGTGAAATTTAATATATGGTATCTAAATTTTCCACAGAAATACGGATTTCTGAAATTGGTATGTCCAAAAATGACTTTTTTCACATATGTAATGAAAACCTAAAATTTATAAGGCTGATCAACATGAAATTTCAACCACCTAAGGTCTATACATTGTTTATAGTGTTGTGAAAGTTTCAATTAAAACTATTGATAATTGAAAAAGTTAAAGTAGGTTGAACATGGCATATTTTGGAAGCAAAATTTTGCTCGGCTTTTTTTTGCTATTGAGTGTACATTTCATTGCCGCTCATATTCAATGAGGAAAAATTCCAAGAGAAACTCCAATGTCCACGTCATCGGTGCAGTGATGGCTCTATCGGTGCACTAAGCTAACTCCTCTCTCATCCCATAGTGCCTACAAACTGGGTGAAAAAAGAGGCGTTTAGAACACGAAAAACAACAACTCGATCCACTGTTTATGTTTCGCTGAAGCAGATTGACGACGGGGGAGGGCTTGTTGCTTCTGCTCAGAACACGATGTTCCAAATTACTATTCCAAATGCAGATGCAATCAAGCAGAGCATTTTTCTGTTCTACAATGCTGCGGACTGTTTACGTTCGAAGCTTGTTTACACACCGATTTGGAGATATTTGCTCCAGTTTATGCTTGGGATGGTGAAACTGGAGCTGAAGTTTAAATTCAATTGTGGAAATTATCATGAGCCCCAAACAAGGTTATTTCCAGACGGGGGAGAAATGTTCTGGCTGACCGATGAGTTGCTTTCAGTATCGATTTTTGTTTTGCATTTTGCATTCTCATGGTTAAGTGCAATTGCACGCAATGTGAAGTAATAGCATTCATTTTCTAGACCGACATGAAGATATGATTAAACCTAGTAGGCGAAAAATACAACGTTTTCGGGAAAAGTTTGATGAATAAATCCCCCATTGCGGATATTAATTAAATCGAAACGAAGTAGATTTCGAAGTAGAATCGACTAACCTCTCCGGGACATAACTCACACAGTTGATCCCCTTTCACATAATTCAAAAAGACGTCATGATTTATGGAAGCAGCCCTGGCAACACCCCATCATTCGTTTTAATAAAGTCTAATGTAAACACAGTGATCCGCTTGTCTTTTGTTTGAATGTGTGTTTGCCGCCCTTGAAGTACAATTTTCCTCGCTGGGGTCCTTTTTATCGATGCAGGAATATGCATGGTAAATTATGTAAAACCATTTATAGGGTTACGGGATGTAAAGTAAGCCTAACCCCCTATTTTCGGCCTATGTATCCAATGTGACATTATTCCTGGTGCAGTTGAAAACCGGAATATAGCAGTCGCGCCAATCGATTTTACTCCCGTTCTATGAATTTAAACAGTGGCGCATCTAGTGCGCTGTATAGCGCATCAGATGCGCCATACAGCGCACTAGATGCGCCATTGTTTGGACTTATGGAACGGGAGTAAAATCGATTGGCGCGACTGCTATATTCCGGTTTTCAACTGCACCAGGAATATATTAGCGATGATCGACAATGACATCATGACAATCAACTTGTTGTTAAGCAACTGAATAGTTTTTCATCATTCTGTTGAGATGTTGTTGAGTTAAATTAACGATTTCTCTAACATTATAGTCGCCCATGATTTAATTGTGTAATCTAACAAATTTTCTTCATGATCTCTAAATGTCATCAATTTGAATAAATTTAATCCACATCCATTGCAATTTGCCTCTAGATCTAATTTTAAATTTAGTATTAATTTTTAACCAAATATGTACAGGGTGCGGCAGAATATAATGCGAAAATTTGTTCAATTTCCGTCAAATCCCATTTTCAACTAATTCAATCAATAATATCAACATTTTCGAATGCAGTTATCTTTATAAAGTCCTTTTAAACAAATTTATTTAATGTGTCCTTCATTTTTATTAATAACATCCTCGAGCCGACGCCGGAAGCCAGAGCATGCCTTTCGGACTTATTCCTCCGACATTGACTGCCATGTGCGTGTCATGGTTGTAAGAGTACTAGGTTGGAGTTCAGGAAATAATGCACGAAATTAGTTCAAATCGGTTTATTACGGAATTTTATACAGAGTTAATTTAACACGCGGCGCGAGTCCGTCGTCGGTAGAATAGAAATGCACAGTAAAAAGTTTTCTTCTCTTGCGAGGGTCGGGGGATAACCCATTCGTCCCACACGGCCTTTCCTGACCTCACTTCCGGCCCGGAAGTGACCACGGCTTCAGACAGTCTCCAGCAGTTGATGTTTTCTTCGGACCTTCCGCTTCGTCGTCGAGCTTCCGAACTTCATACCGGTCGTTAGGCAAAACGTTAACGACCTCGTACGGGCCAAAATATCGGTGCTTCACCTTTTGGCCGACGCCGAACTGGGTCCTAGGGATTGCAACGACATCTCCAATTCGGTATCCTTTCGCTGGCTTACGACGGGAGTTGTAGTTCTTTCGGTTTTCATCCTGGATCTTCTGAATACCTTCTTGTGCCATTTGCCGCAATTCGTACCTCTCTTCTTCGAACTGATCTTGTATTTCACGGTCCAGCAGCTCGTGCAAGATTTCATCCTCCTTTGTCCGCATCTTCACTCCAAGCATCAACTGGAACGGAGTCGTGTGTATTGCTCGCTGCCAACTGTTGTTCAAGCATTTCTGGACTGGAACGACATGCTTAAACCATTCATCGGGTTTCGCCATAGAAAGTTTGGTCAACATTGGAATAATGATTCGATGCACCCTCTCAACTTGACCGTTTCCTCGAGGGACACCAGTTACAATCGTGTGCAGTTCAATTCCTTCTTCGTCACAAAACTTGTTGAACTGGTTCGAAGTGAATGCTGCTCCACGGTCAGAGATGATTCGCCTTGGGTTTCCAAAAATGTCGGTAATAATGTGGAGTTTCTTAATCACTTCGTCGGCAGCCGTCGACTTTGTAGCAAACAGCCAGACAAACTTCGAAAAAGCATCGATCACGGTCAGAATATAATTATACGACTTTCTCGCGGACGGCATTGGACATAGATGATCAATGTGTAGCGTATCCATCGGTGTGTCGCCTTTGGGTATTGGTTGCAGCTCACCTTCCGGTTTACCGCGCTTCTTTTCACCAACGATACAGCGTATGCACACTGCGATGCACCGCTTGATCTTCTCGTCTATTCCCGGAATAAAGTAGTCGTCATCAATTCTCTCCTTCGTCTTTTTTACACCGAAATGCCCTTTCTCGTGTGCCGCACGAATCACCTCCATCTCCATCGCTTCCGGTACGTACACACGTCGACTTCCATCTTTCTCCTTGTAGAGCACACCATTCGACATGGTATAGTCTTCAACTGTCCCTTCGAGATCCATAGCGACTTTGATCGCCTTCACCCTATCATCATCGTCCTGTGCTGCACGCATTCTGGCACTGACAACAGCAGACAACGCCAAAACGCTAGCTCTCGACAGCGCATAAACGTGGGGCATTTTATCTCCTGATCGATGTTCGACTGTGTAGTCCAACTCTGCCAACGTACCTGCCCACCGAGCTACACGAGGATTGACCTTCTTCTTTAACATGGAATCCTTGAACGCCATGCAGTCGGTTACTATCTTGAATTTTCCACCCAGCAAATAGCAGCGAAACTTCTTCACAGACTCAATCACTGGTAATTTTGTTCAGCAGGAGTCGTCAGACGACTGTAATAGTAGCATGGGTGAAACTTACCGTCATCGTCGGAACGTTGCAACAGAATACCTGCTAGAGCCATCTTGCTGGCATCTGTATGGACCTCCGTTTCTGCATCCGGTCGAAAGATTCGTAGGACTGGATAACTAGCCAGTATACTCCTGATCTGGTCAAAGGATGCAGCAGCTTTCTCGTCAAAGACAAACACATTTTCTTTGCTCAGCAGGTTGGATAGCGGACGGGCGATATCAGCAAAAAATGGAACGAACTTCCGAAAGTAGCTCGCCAACCCGTAGAAACGTTGCAACTGCTTGACATTCGTCGGCTGAGGAAACTGTTTCACCTTCTCGATTTTTCCTGGTGCGGGCTCCACTCGTCCATCGTAGACAGTATAGCCGATGTATTCAACCCGACGTTGGAGAAACGCACACTTCTTCCAGTTGAACACCAATCCTCCTTTTTCGGCCACACTTAGCACTTTCTGCAACAGTTTGAGTCCTTCTTCCTTCGTCCTTCTTCCTTCGTATCATTACATCGTCCACGAAAACCACAATTGTACCATCGTTTATCAAGTCTTTGAACACTTTACTGATAAATCGTCCGAATGCGCTGCCGCTCGTGCACAAACCGAATGGGGCACGCAAAAATTCGTACTGCCCTTCACTAGTCACGAAAGCAGTATACTTCCTGCTACTTTCCTCCACCGGCACGTGGAAATAGGAGTTTTTCAAGTCCAGCGTCGTGTATACTCGAGCATTGCTCAGCTGATCTATCTGCTCTTCCACAACTGGCATCGGGAAATTATCACGGATCACCTTTTTGTTTACTTCGCGAAAGTCAACACACACACGACGTGATCCGTCCTTCTTCGGTACCACTACCACTGCACTGGCATATTCACTGTCAGACGGCTGAACGATGCCGTTGTCGAGCCATTCACTTATTTGCTTTCGCACAACTTCCTTTTCCAACGGAGCGAGTCACCGGGGATTTTCGCGCACAACTTCGTTATCCGCCATTTTTATCACCAGAGGATTCTTCGCGGTCGCTGTGGCGTCCGGTTTGTAATGATCGATGATTTCCGTCACTCTCGATCGATACTGATACGATACCGTTAGCTCACAGTCAACATACTCTTCGATCCTTCCGATCCACTTAGGGTCTTCTTCTTCTTCTTGCGGTACTGCGACGGGATACTGTTCAACGCGCACGCCATCCGGGGTGATCGAGTAATTTACACCGTCGAGAAAGTCCATACCGATCAAAATTCGCATATCGATTGCATTGAGCGGGACGACGTAAAACCGAATGTCAAAACTTTCATTCCCGATTTCCGCGCTCAACACAACTGTTAAAGATAAGCTTTTGAATTACCCTAATATTAGTTAGACTACCCTAATGAAGCAAGCAGTAGTTGACTCTTTTCTCGGATTTGTTATCTCTCTATCATTCAGGTCAGTGTAGGTAGATCAATAAGTAGATCACGATGAGCTAAAAAGGCCTATTAGATTCGGCAATTTTCGGTGTTCTCCAGATGAGAGAGTCTCCACACGTATCTGAACTGACCCTACACGTATATGTAAGGCAGCCAGAATCCAAAATAAAGTCAGTTGAAAATATAATCTAAAGCAAAGCGCATCTACCGTGTTATTCAGTGTAAATAAAACAGTGAGCTGTAAATCGGACAGTAGTTTATTCTTTCAGTTCACCGCGTGAGTGATAATTGCAAATACCGAACAACAACCTCGCCGCACACGGCTTCCACCTATCCGCGAACTTTCATATCGGATCGTTCTAACTTGGCTCCGCTCTTCTCGACATCGAACCACAAATCCTTCCGCATCAAAGACAGGTCGCTTCCTGTATCAACGATGGCATGTAGCTCACGACCGCAGATTTTTACACTGACGCCCGGTTGTGATTTGTTCACTTTTTCGATCGTGTTTACTTTTGCACTTGTACTCTTCTTCGTCGTCACCCTTCTTGGTGCACTCCTTCGACAAATGCCCGAAACCGTTACACGAGAAACACTTTGGACCTTCGCCCTTCTGTGGGCATTCGCACGCAAAATGCGTTGGATCACCACAGTTGAAGCAAAACCGTTTTGCATCGGCTTTCTCTCTCGGCTTTTTCTCCTCTACTTTTGCTCGGTTGTCTCGTTTCTGGTTTGAGCGGTCATCGGATCGAGGTTTCTTATTGGATTTCGCCAATGCCTTCTCGAACGTGAGCAGCTTTTCCTTCAGCTGTCTGATGGTGTTTGCTTCGTACAGCATTGAGCGGTGGTACTCGTCGTCTGTCACGCCGTCGACGATATATTCACAGATGCTCGGCTCGTCCAAATCAATAGCAAGAGCAATCCGCTGCATCTCGTAGGTGTAGTCTCTTATCGGCTCGGTAGTCTTCCTCTTTCGTGCAGCCAACTGGCGATGCACATCGCACGCTCTCACAAAAGAGGCGAACTCGACAATCAGAGCTTTTTTTCAACTTGACGTATGTGCTCAGATTACGCTGTGTGAACACAAACCGTCTCGCCGTTCCCGTTAGCTTCTTCCGTAGCATGATCAGCTTTTGCTCGTCGGCCCAGTAAGCAGCTGCAGAAATTTCCTCGAACTGGCGGATCCACACTTTGACGTCTTGACCTTCCTCAGCACCGAATGATTCAATGCTATCTTCAACGTCACGAAAAGAATAGGGCCGGGAAGCTTCACCCAACTTCTTTGCAACCTTCGGAGTTGAGTGCAGAGCTGTGTGGAAAACATTGCCGTCTTCGCTACTGTTTCCATCGTCGTCCTCGTGATCGTTGTCACCGTTATGCCGATCGTCGCGTGAATCATCCAAACTGCCGTCGTCATTAGAATCATCATCATGCTCTTCGTTGGCATCATCGTTCTCGTTCGTCTTTGCAGCGCCGTCGTCTTTGGGATCGTTCTCACCGGCACCGTGGCTACCGTCGTGCACCTCGTCGTTGATGCTCTGACGACCATCGTTTGCAGCTGTATTGGTGTTATGAGCAACGATTCGCTTCGCCATCTCTTCTTTTGTGCCTCTCGCAGAGAGACCTCGGGTTTTACACTCTCGCTCTAGTCCGACTCTCGTAAATGTGGCACAAAATTCACCATCATCAGCCATCTTGGTTTTTTCTTCGGATCAACTTTTTCACAACGTTCAATGTCCGATTTTACCGCTTTTCCGCGCAGATTTCACGAAAACTCCATCCCGGTTGAGCCCCCATGTAAGAGTACTAGGTCGGAGTTCAGGAAATAATGCACGAAATTAGTTCAAATCGGTTTATTACGGAATTTTATACAGAGTTAATTTAACACGCGGCGCGAGTCCGTCGTCGGTAGAATAGAAACTGATTCGGGTTAGGAATAGAAATGCACAGTAAAAAGTTTTCTTCTCTTGCGAGGGTCGGGGGATAACCCATTCGTCCCACATGGTTGACTTCAGGGTTTTCACACTAGGGTGTGATGTTTTGCAGGCTCGTGCTTCAACATATGCCCAAATCGAATAATCCAACGGATTAGGATCTGGACTGCTAGGGGGCCATAAATCCTTCGGCCAAAACTTTATGTTATCGTGCAACCATTGTTGGGTTCGATTAGACGTGTGACACGGCGCTCCATCCTGCTGTAGGACAACTTTTTGGTCCTCGGCGAAGTTGGCCTTCACCCAGGGAAGCACTTGGTTCTTTAAAATACCGATATACACTTCGGTATTGATTTTAACTCCAGCATCAATGAAAACAGGCGGCATTTTCAAACCGTTGGACTCCACCAAGCCAAACATCATGACACCAGTCGGATGTTTGGTTTGAAATTTGAATTTCACCTTTTCCGGAACGTTCTCCATTTTCTGCGGTGAAATGAACCGGTCAGTGCGGGCGACAGCATCGATGCTGAAAAGCTTTTCGTCGGAGAACAGGATTATCATTTTTTCCTTCTTCAACAAGGAAAGCAATCTCTTGGAACGAGTCACTCGTAGCTTCTTGACCCGGTCCGTAATCAAGTGGCGTTTCACTCTGGCTCTGGAAGATGCATGCAGGTCTTCTTTGATGATTCTCCGCATGGATTTCTCTGATATCCGGACCGATTTGATCACGTTCGGCGTGCGTGCAAAGCGCGGAGAGTTTTTCAAGTCCAGCGTCGTGTATACTCGAGCATTGCTCAGCTGATCTATCTGCTCTTCCACAACTGGCATCGGGAAATTATCACGGATCACCTTTTTGTTTACTTCGCGAAAGTCAACACACACACGACGTGATCCGTCCTTCTTCGGTACCACTACCACTGCACTGGCATATTCACTGTCAGACGGCTGAACGATGCCGTTGTCGAGCCATTCACTTATTTGCTTTCGCACAACTTCCTTTTCCAACGGAGCGAGTCACCGGGGATTTTCGCGCACAACTTCGTTATCCGCCATTTTTATCACCAGAGGATTCTTCGCGGTCGCTGTGGCGTCCGGTTTGTAATGATCGATGATTTCCGTCACTCTCGATCGATACTGATACGATACCGTTAGCTCACAGTCAACATACTCTTCGATCCTTCCGATCCACTTAGGGTCTTCTTCTTCTTCTTGCGGTACTGCGACGGGATACTGTTCAACGCGCACGCCATCCGGGGTGATCGAGTAATTTACACCGTCGAGAAAGTCCATACCGATCAAAATTCGCATATCGATTGCATTGAGCGGGACGACGTAAAACCGAATGTCAAAACTTTCATTCCCGATTTCCGCGCTCAACACAACTGTTAAAGATAAGCTTTTGAATTACCCTAATATTAGTTAGACTACCCTAATGAAGCAAGCAGTAGTTGACTCTTTTTCTCGGATTTGTTATCTCTCTATCATTCAGGTCAGTGTAGGTAGATCAATAAGTAGATCACGATGAGCTAAAAAGGCCTATTAGATTCGGCAATTTTCGGTGTTCTCCAGATGAGAGAGTCTCCACACGTATCTGAACTGACCCTACACGTATATGTAAGGCAGCCAGAATCCAAAATAAAGTCAGTTGAAAATATAATCTAAAGCAAAGCGCATCTACCGTGTTATTCAGTGTAAATAAAACAGTGAGCTGTAAATCGGACAGTAGTTTATTCTTTCAGTTCACCGCGTGAGTGATAATTGCAAATACCGAACAACAACCTCGCCGCACACGGCTTCCACCTATCCGCGAACTTTCATATCGGATCGTTCTAACTTGGCTCCGCTCTTCTCGACATCGAACCACAAATCCTTCCGCATCAAAGACAGGTCGCTTCCTGTATCAACGATGGCATGTAGCTCACGACCGCAGATTTTTACACTGACGCCCGGTTGTGATTTGTTCACTTTTTCGATCGTGTTTACTTTTGCACTTGTACTCTTCTTCTTCGTGTCACCCTTCTTGGTGCACTCCTTCGACAAATGCCCGAAACCGTTACACGAGAAACACTTTGGACCTTCGCCCTTCTGTGGGCATTCGCACGCAAAATGCGTTGGATCACCACAGTTGAAGCAAAACCGCATCGGCATCGGCTTTCTCTCTCGGCTTTTTCTCCTCTACTTTTGCTCGGTTGTCTCGTTTCTGGTTTGAGCGGTCATCGGATCGAGGTTTCTTATTGGATTTCGCCAATGCCTTCTCGAACGTGAGCAGCTTTTCCTTCAGCTGTCTGATGGTGTTTGCTTCGTACAGCATTGAGCGGTGGTACTCGTCGTCTGTCACGCCGTCGACGATATATTCACAGATGCTCGGCTCGTCCAAATCAATAGCAAGAGCAATCCGCTGCATCTCGTAGGTGTAGTCTCTTATCGGCTCGGTAGTCTTCCTCTTTCGTGCAGCCAACTGGCGATGCACATCGCACGCTCTCACAAAAGAGGCGAACTCGACAATCAGAGCTTTTTTTCAACTTGACGTATGTGCTCAGATTACGCTGTGTGAACACAAACCGTCTCGCCGTTCCCGTTAGCTTCTTCCGTAGCATGATCAGCTTTTGCTCGTCGGCCCAGTAAGCAGCTGCAGAAATTTCCTCGAACTGGCGGATCCACACTTTGACGTCTTGACCTTCCTCAGCACCGAATGATTCAATGCTATCTTCAACGTCACGAAAAGAATAGGGCCGGGAAGCTTCACCCAACTTCTTTGCAACCTTCGGAGTTGAGTGCAGAGCTGTGTGGAAAACATTGCCGTCTTCGCTACTGTTTCCATCGTCGTCCTCGTGATCGTTGTCACCGTTATGCCGATCGTCGCGTGAATCATCCAAACTGCCGTCGTCATTAGAATCATCATCATGCTCTTCGTTGGCATCATCGTTCTCGTTCGTCTTTGCAGCGCCGTCGTCTTTGGGATCGTTCTCACCGGCACCGTGGCTACCGTCGTGCACCTCGTCGTTGATGCTCTGACGACCATCGTTTGCAGCTGTATTGGTGTTATGAGCAACGATTCGCTTCGCCATCTCTTCTTTTGTGCCTCTCGCAGAGAGACCTCGGGTTTTACATCTCGCTCTAGTCCGACTCTCGTAAATGTGGCACAAAATTCACCATCATCAGCCATCTTGGTTTTTCTTCGGATCAACTTTTTCACAACGTTCAATGTCCGATTTTACCGCTTTTCCGCGCAGATTTCACGAAAACTCCATCCCGGTTGAGCCCCATGTAAGAGTACTAGGTCGGAGTTCAGGAAATAATGCACGAAATTAGTTCAAATCGGTTTATTACGGAATTTTATACAGAGTTAATTTAACACGCGGCGCGAGTCCGTCGTCGGTAGAATAGAAACTGATTCGGGTTAGGAATAGAAATGCACAGTAAAAAGTTTTCTTCTCTTGCGAGGGTCGGGGGATAACCCATTCGTCCCACATGGTTGACTTCAGGGTTTTCACACTAGGGTGTGATATTTTGCATGCTCGTGCTTCAACATATGCCCAAATCGAATAATCCAACGGATTAGGATCTGGACTGCTAGGGGCCATAAATCCTTCGGCCAAAACTTTATGTTATCGTGCAACCATTGTTGGGTTCGATTAGACGTGTGACACGGCGCTCCATCCTGCTGTAGGACAACTTTTTGGTCCTCGGCGAAGTTGGCCTTCACCCAGGGAAGCACTTGGTTCTTTAAAATACCGATATACACTTCGGTATTGATTTTAACTCCAGCATCAATGAAAACAGGCGGCATTTTCAAACCGTTGGACTCCACCAAGCCAAACATCATGACACCAGTCGGATGTTTGGTTTGAATTAATTTCACCTTTTCCGGAACGTTCTCCATTTTCTGCGGTGAAATGAACCGGTCAGTGCGGGCGACAGCATCGATGCTGAAAAGCTTTTCGTCGGAGAACAGGATTATCATTTTTTCCTTCTTCAACAAGGAAAGCAATCTCTTGGAACGAGTCACTCGTAGCTTCTTGACCCGGTCCGTAATCAAGTGGCGTTTCACTCTGGCTCTGGAAGATGCATGCAGGTCTTCTTTGATGATTCTCCGCATGGATTTCTCTGATATCCGGACCGATTTGATCACGTTCGGCGTGCGTGCAAAGCGCGGACGTCCGCTTCCCGGATTCCGCTGCTTAGGACCATCCTGCAGGGACTTTTTAATGTGGTAAACTGTTGCCAAATGGCACCCTACCACCTTGGCCATCCTTTCGGCTTCTTCTGGGCGAGCAACAAACTGGTGATCACTTCTTTCGCGAACATTTTGACGAATTTGCAATAAAACAAATAGAATGTGCTGCATCCAAACATCAACAAATACACTTTCGACAGAAATTTGTCTATTGCTACATGAATTAACCCAATACTCAAGTTTGAAAATCGCATTATTTTCTGCCGCACCCTGTACAGTTGTTAAAACGATAATATTAGTCTAGTTTACATGGTAGATTCGATATTTCTGAACAGGTCTGAGGTTTATTATTTAAATTCATTAACTTGAGTTAAAAACATTGAGAGAAAGTAAGTTTCTTTTAGTTTGGAAGCATTCTGGTTCAGAGGTAGGCGTCAGAATCTTACAATTCATTTGCATTGAATACTCGTCTTCACCTAGATGTTCTTTACCCGAGCGGGAGAAGAAATTTTTGTTTGTTTATTTTTTGTAAATTTCGGGAAATCCTTATGGACTGACCTGACACAGAGGCCTGCACTTGGTCATCGTGTTAGAGTGTGGCCAAAGTCGAACTTTGAGAAAAGGCCGACTTCTAAGACCACTGAATCCCGGTTCCTTGTTGCACAACCGGAACCAACATCCCCCCATGGGACTGCTCCATGGTTATACTTCGTGGAGGGTCTAGGCCATTTGGCTACAATAGAGCCATTTAGCTCCTATTCCTTGCCACAGCCGTTTCGCTCTCATCTCGCTTGGTTCAGCCATTCAGCTCGAGATGAGTAGTTCCTAACGGCGGATCTACCCTACTCCACCGGAGGATTACCCGCCTGAGGATCCCGAAAGCGAACGACGGTGAGCCATTCAGCTCTCGCTTGCTGCCGCAATCGACTAGAGTTCTTCCCGACTGTGGATCTACCATATTATGACGGAGAGATCCCTAACGCTGAAACATAACCGGAGAACGACAACTCGCTACTCCACTCTACTACTCGCTTCTTGATTTTTAACCCCATTTTCGCTGTAGAGCGAACATAATTTGCGTAATGGCTTCGTTGATCGCATTTCTAGCACTTTTGTCACGACGCATTTGAGAGATGACGTTGGATTTATACGGATGCGAAGACCCATGAAAGTTCATGGTTCTCCAAGGTCCGTCATCCGAAACTCTTTTGAAAGACTGTCACGCACCTCGTCAACCACCGCTGTAGAACTACCACACAGTAACATGTCGTCTACATATATTACGTCTACATATAATAAAAGCAAACATCCGCTGATGATTGTCGAAATCCCAAGCTGGTGATGAAGTCATGAAATCGATCAAGCATTTTCTCATACATTACTAAACGCGCTGTTGTAGTCTCTCGGTATTTTTTTCCATTTTCATTTGACCAAAAATCACAGTACGAAGAATTTTCCCAAGAAGACATTATTCGCGCACATGCGAGGTAAAATGGCTGACGATTTTTCAGGCCTTATCGAGTCAGCTAAAATAACATAGTTTTTCATAGCAGTCGCGGAATTGACTGGAAAAGAAGTGTTTGTCGTTCAAGATTATTTACAGTTGCTCAGCAAAATTTACAGATTCGTTTGTGAACGGGTTTTTATTGATTTTCTTCTTGGTTTTTACATTACGAATAATTAATTAGTAAAATTAATATGTTATTCGCTTTCAATTCTTGTTCATTTCCGTTGATTCAAATTCGAGTTTCAGATTTATTTTAGTGTTAATAAGCATTTGAAAAAATGTTCAAAGACTGCATGCTTATCTATTATGTAAATTAAAAGACAATGTATCAACATAAATTTTTTCAACGATTTTAAAAATATCGTAGGAGCTTCCCATCAAACGCTGCAGCAATCAAATGATTCCTGGGGTAAGCCAAAAACTTCCCTTCCTGGCGAGTGTTGCTACGGTCCCGGAAAGTTGCTGTCCATTCCTTCGTTTATGGCACTTATTTTTGGCTGCACCGCGAAGTTCAACCTTGATGCTATTGCCTTCGATGAGTTCCCTCACGTAGAAGTATTTAACGTCAATGTGTTTGAGTCTTCCTGTATCCTTGGGGCTGGCAACTATCTTCATTGTAGATTGATTATCTTCATGAAATGGTACTGGACTATCCGATTTCCAACCCAAATCCTGCAGCACGCGTATCAACCATTGACCATGACACGCTGCTGCGCAAAGACCAATAAGTTCGGCTTCCGTAGACGATAGTGATACTGTGGGTTGCTTCCTCGCGAACCAGCTAACTGTTGCACCAAAAACCTTGAATACAGCTCCGGAAACAGACCGGCGATCCGTTAAATCGTTGGCCCAATCCGCGTCAGAGTACGCTTCCAACAAAGCTCCATCGTTGTCTGCCTGGTATACGAGTCCAAAATCCAATGTTCCTCTGATATACCTCAGCACTCTTCGCAGATGAGTCCAGTGTTCTTCGTTGAAACATGCTTGGAACTGGCTGAAATAGTTTGCGGCTGCAGCCAGATCTGGTCTCGAAGTCATGGAGACGTACATGATACAGCCCACGAGCTCTCGGTAGGGCTTATCAATCTTCTTGGTATCATCCCCTTTTCCAAGTCGCAGCCTATGTTCCATTGGCGTGGAAACAGGACGACAATTCTCCATACCGAAACGTACCAGCAGACTCTCCAAGTAGCTTCTCTGGCTTATGCGCATAATCTTCTTAGCAGAATCACGAACTACCTTCATTCCCAAGAAACTCTTAACTGGTCCGGCGTCGGTCATCTCGAACTCTTTCGACATAGCTTGCTTGACTTCCAGTACGATCTTCTTCGATGGGCTGATCACCAGTACATCATCCACATACAACACCAGGATGACTTGACGCTTCCCTGATCCCCGAACGTACAGACAGAGGTCACTTTCACTGCGCTTGAAACCAAGTTCGTTCACAAAAGCGTGGAATCGCTCGTTCCATGTTCTGGACGCCTGCTTTAGTCCATAGAGCGATTTATTTAAGCGACATACCATGCCATCTTCATGGCCGATACCTTCTGGTTGTTGCATATAAATTTCCTCCGACAACATACCATTGAGGAAGGCCGTCTTCACATCCATCTGATGTACGGCCATTCCTTCCCGATTTGCCAAAGCCAAAACAGCACGCAACGTGTCCAAACGGGCTACAGGTGAGTATGTCTCTTCGTAGTCAAATCCACGTTTTTGGGTGAATCCTCTTGCAACGAGCCGCGCCTTGTATCGCGGTGGTTGATCGTCTTCTGCTCTCTTGATCTTGAAGATCCACTTGCAGGTAATCGCACTACGACTCTTGGGAAGCTTTGTCAATGTCCACGTCTCGTTCTTGACAAGCGAATCGATTTCTTCCTGCATCGCCTGCTCCCACTTCGGCCAATCACTTCTCTTCTGTAGTTCAGACACTGATTGAGGTAAGTCTTCAACATACACTAACGCGTTCAAAGCAAAACCAGCATAGTCTACCTCATAATCGTTATGCCAAATAGGTGCACTGCGGTTTCGAACTGGTCTGCCCTCAGGAACGACCTCTGCCGTCTCCTGGTAGCCGGTGTCCTGTTCAGCTTCTTCATACTCTTCTTCAGTTTCATCACTTCCTAGATCACACTCTTTATCTTCATCTCCTTCTTCGACATCCTCGTCAATAGGACGTACTCGGATTACTGACACTTCAGTATTCTTTTTCTTCTTTGGTTGTTGCAAGTTCAGAGATTCCACGAAATCAACGTCTCTAGCGGCCGCGATCACATTCGTTTCTGGGTTCCACACTCGGTATCCATTCGGTGAATACCCGACGAAAACGCCCTTCCATGCTTTGGCGTCCAGTTTCTTGCGACGTTCCTTTGGCACATGAACGTACACAGTGGACCCAAACGCACGAAGCCGAGAAACATTAGGCTTCTTGCCTTCCCAGCACTCGAAAGGAGTTTTGTGTTCCTCTATAGCATTAGACGGACACCTATTGACAAAGGTACCCAGCTGTCTGCACGGTTTGAACCCAAAACGATTTATCGATCTGTAGAATCCTGGAGCATCGCTCTAGCTCGTTCGACTACGGTACGATTCATTCTTTCACTGGTACCGTTCTGTTCCGGTGTATAGGGAACAGTCCATTCGATCTGGATTCCCTTTCACGACAAAACGAATCAAAAACTTTGTTCCGGTACTCCCCTCCATTGTCACATTTCAGACGAGAAATACGCACTCCGAACTTAGCGGTGACTAACGCCTCATAATACTGAAACCACTGGATTACTTCGTCCTTCGTTTTCATCGGAAAAATCATCACGAAATGCGACCAATCGTCTATGAACGTAACAAAATACTGTTCACCATCGCGACCGATCGGCGTAACCGGCCCGCAAACGTCAGAATGAACTACTTCCAGCACACGTGACGATCGCTTGCCTTCGCACACGGAAAAAGGCTTTCGTGATTGTTTACCTACGACGCAGGGTTCACAAACAATTTCACTTCGGTTCATGTTCTTATGAGGCAATAACCCGTTAACCATTCCCTTACCGATCAGCTGTTTGAGATGGTTCATGTTCAGATGCCCGAATCTACGATGCCACAGTTCCAAGTCTTTCGTAATTCGTCCGCATGCTAACATCGATTCACTCGCATAATCAGCAATCGCGTAGAGGTCCAGCTCATATAGCTTTCCGTTACGTACACCGGTTGCAAGCACTTTAGAACCGTTGTAAATCTTCACCTTTCCGTCACCGAAAACAACCTTCATTCCTTTCATCTCTACGTTCAATACCGAAAACAAATTCAAACGCAAAGAAGGCACAAATAACACATTGTTAACGATACATGGAACAGCTTCACCATTCACGATAGACAACATTCGTATGGTTCCAGAATGCCGTGCCACGATCGACTCACCATCTTTGGCGACGGCAATTTCGATCGGCTTATCAAGCGGTCGCAATTCGTCAAACAGTTTCGCATCGTTCACTAGATGGTCTGAACAACCGGAATCTATAAACCACTGCACGCGTTTCCGATCCGGAATAATGTCACCGTTCTTCAAAACCAAGAACGAAACAGCATTGCCGTCTGCCATGTTCGCCTTCGATCGGTTTTTCTGGTGTTTTTCGGTAGTTTTCTTCTGATTCTTCGGACACTCTGAGAGTTTATGACCCTCTTGTTGACACCCGTAGCACTTGAAAACTCTCTTCTTCTTATCCTTCTTCGGGCCCGCGAATGCGTGCACCATCAGATCGCGGAGAAAACGGTTCCGCACTACTACCGTTTCGTTTAATTTCTTCGTCTAAAAGACGACACTTTACAAATTCGAGTGACAATCCTTCTTCTGGCATCGTTTCTAATGCCGTCACAACAGTAGCAAAACTCGGTCCGAGAGTGAGCAACAAATGGCATATCACGTCAATATCCTCGATCACTGCTCCTGTGTTCCGATATTCGCGCACTAATCGGTCAAACCGAAGAAAGTGGTCCTGAAGAGAACCAGACTCATAACGTAAACATAGCATTTTTCTCTTCAAATGCATTCTACTAGCGATACTCTTTCGCTCAAATACACGCGTCAAAGCATCCCAGATTTGCTTTGGTGTTGTTTTCTCCTGCACGTACTCTAGTTGAGTATCGTGTATGCGTGAGATCAACAACGATTTACATTTCCTGTCTTTTCTTCGCTCGCTTCTCACGTTTCACTTGTTTCGCACTTTTCACTTCTGCTGTGTCGCTCGCTCTATCCGCCAAGCCTTCCACTTCAGCCGCCTCTCTCCACACACTCCAAAAGCTCGGACTCCTCGAGCACAACTTTCATGCGGAATTTCCACGCGGTGAAATTTGACCCGTCGAATAGGGGCAACAGAAATCGTTCGTTTCTGTCTTCCTCTGTCATGATTCCACTTTACTTTAATCACTTCGCGACACTGGGCCCATAACCTAAAGTGATATGGCCAAAAGACGTTCGAATGTACACAAGTAAAACGCGACAAACTGTTTTAAAGTCGAGCGAAATATAAAGTCTTTTAATTATCTTTTCATACAAAGTTGTCGAGAATAATAAAAGGAAAGAAATTCACACATACATATATAAATGAAAAAGATTGCAGGGTTGTACTGTATCCACGAGGGGCGCATCCATAGAGATCTGATGATAGCAGAGTTTGTAATTCTCAACACTGGTCAACATTCAACTTGAAAATGGCGGGAAAAAGTTGTGTTTGACAGCATGGAATAAGTTAACAATCAGTTCGGTACTTTTTTCTACAGAATATTTTTCAAAAGATTAAATTTACAGTACATTAGTAATTATTGTTACAGTGCTGCGGAACTGCAGCAATTTACAGTTTCGATCGGTAGTGTTTTTTACAATTTTCGGTAGTTTTCTGTTAATTACAGGAATTCAGTATTTTTGATTGCTGGAATTTAATAAAATGTCATATTTTATAAAATGTTCGGTCAAATTTCTGTTTTATAGAACGAATTCAACAAAAAAAGTACCAAACAAGAAATTTGGAAATTTGGTGTGTAAGGGCCGTACACGGAGAACTCAAACTATCCAAAATCATGTGTAAAAGTACTCAAAATTAAGTATTCTGATAGGACTACTATTTTGGATATAATTTTGTTCTCACTGCACACTCAGAAAATTTTACAGTATTCGGTAACTTTTTACCGAACTTTCAACAGCTGAACAGTTCGGTAATCCGATTTAACGGAATTCGGTAAAATTTGACAAGCTCCGGTAATTTTTGTACCAGAATACTGTTTAATTTCACCGAAATCCGGTAAATCGGATTACCGAACGTTCAGCTGTTGAAAGTTCGGTAAAAAATTACCGAATACTGTAAAATCTTCTAAGTGTGTGGTAGGTAGTTTTAACTCAACCCTGAAGTATGATTGAAAAAGTTAATTTTACCTACAGCAAGGTATTTTAAGATAAGTAAGTTTTCAATGTATGTGAGGGCGCCTTTCGCGAAACTATCCAAATCGGAGTGTTTTGATGTAACTTTGTTTTGGCTGAAAATTTTTGAAGGCCATTCAATCAACAATGGTGGAAGGCAATTTGTTTTTTTCGTACCGTTTCTAGTGTTTAGTCTTAAATTTCCGTAGTGTTCAGTTTAAAATTCAACGCGAGTGAGGTGCCTTCAAATGTCGTGGAGCAATTGCAAAAAAATATGGACTCGGGAAGCTGCAAAAAATAACCGGTAAGTGTAATTATTTCATTTATTCAAGTGCCTATTTTTATTCTTATCGCTTTAAAATTTTAGGCATATCTGCATTCATGAGTGTGAAGAAACCATCAATGGCAAGTTCAAGGTGTTGAAAGAACACATTCGCTCGGTACACCAAATTACCACGAGCAAAACACCAACCATACCTCTGAAATGTCCCCAGTGTACATAACAAATAAAAAGTGTTCTATTGTACTCGAAAATGTAATCAAATACATTTTATTTTATTTAAATATATATTTTCTATTATTAATTTAGAGAAAGTTCACTAGATGTTGTAATCAAAGTAGGCATAGAGTATAAGCAACCAACCAATGCAGTTGTTATGTACTCTGTTATGTATTGTAGTAGCTTAGCAACGCCTAGCAACCACGGCAACGTAGGTTGTTGGTTCGAAATAAATTTTCATTAGTCGTTAGTCAGTCCACCTAACCGGTTGTATAATAATTACTCTGCAAAAGGTTATGGGCCCAGAATTGGTCATAACCGGAAGGTAGAAGATTTTTTAAGCAAAGATAGCGAAACCAACGATGAGTACCAGCGGAGACGGCAATGGAAACGGAGCTGGATTGCCGGCAGCTGGAAACGGACCGAGCGGACGGATCAACGCGGTCGCTCTACCGATCATCGAGAGGCTCAAGGGCCGTGAAAATTACGCTACGTGGGCGTTCGCCATGAAAATGACGCTCATCCGTGAAGGATCCTGGTGCGCTGTGTCGCCGACTGGAAGGCCAGCAAGTCGACGGAGAGGTCAGTTTGCGGGCGATGGCCACAATTTGCTTGAGTCTGGAGACAACAAACTACAGTCTGGTCCAGGACGCAAAGGACGCCAAGGAAGCCTGGGAGAAGCTGCGGAATGCATTTCAGGACAACGGTCTAACGCGAAAAATCGGGTTGCTGAGGAAGCTAACGTCGATTCGGTTGGACGAATGCGGCAGTGTGGAATCGTACGTTGACGAGCTGATGTCCACGGCACATAAACTTGCGGGAATCGGTTTCAAGGTCGACGACTCATGGCTGGCTGCGTTGTTGCTGATGGGGCTTCCGGAGCATTATGAACCCATGATAATGGGACTCGAGGCTTCAGGTACTGCGTTGACGTCGGACGCGGTAAAGGCAAAAATTTTGCAAGACGTGAAGCTACCGAATGGACCAAAGAACAGCGGTGGAGATGGAGCATTGTATTCAAATCGAAAGGGAGACGGCGTGGTTGTAACAATGGTGCGGCAAAGAAGGACGACACGTGCCACAATTGCAAGAAGCGAGGGCATTTTGCAGCGAAGTGTCCACAGAAGCAAAACCCTCCAAGAACGTCTGGCAAAGCTTTATGCAGCGTTTTTGCGATGGGCGAGGTAAGCGATAAGGAGTGGTATTTTGATTCTGGTGCCACGTGCCACATGTCTCGGAGTGGCAATGATTTCGTGAAGCAACAGCATATGACACACGCGGTAGGAACGGCGAACAACGGTAGCATGATGTCAGTCGCGAAGGGTCTGGTCAAGCTCGAGCTCAGTGAAGGCCCCATCGAGGTGAAGGAAGTGCTGCAGATTCCGGAACTGGCTACCAATCTCCTTTCGATCAGCAAGATATGTCAGAAGGGACTGACGGTAGTCTTCGATGCAGATACGTGTGAAGTTCGCGAGAATGATGGTTACGTGATCGCATCTGGTACACAGGTAGGCGGCCTGTATATGTTGAACCGGAAGAACGAGCAGGTGCTATTCACACCGAGCACTGGCATTTGGCACAGACGGCTCGGTCACCTTAATCGTCAAAGCTTACGGAAGCTGGTAGCTATGGTAGACGGCATTGAATTGCAAAACGACGTCATCCCAGAGTGTATCGCTTGTATCGAGGGTAAGCATGCACGTAATCCATTTCCTTCCAGTGGGTCGCGAGCCGAAGGGCTACTGGATTTAGTGCACTCGGACCTGGTTGGACCCATCGAAGTTCCTTCTCTCGGTGGCAGCCGTTACGTGATGACGTTTATCGACGATGCGAGTCGGAAGGTGTTTCTCTATTTCCTGGAACGGAAAAAATGAAGCATTTGAAGCATACACTAAGTTCAAGTCCATGGCCGAACGGCAAACACAAAGGAAGCTGAAGGTTCTGAGAACGGACAACGGCACCGAATACGTCAATGCATCTTTTAGAAGCAGCATGGTGAAAGATGGAGTGCGCCACGAAAAGACATGTCCGTACACCCCTGAGCAAAACGGTGTAGCGGAAAGGATGAACCGGACACTCATCGAAAAGGCAAGAAGCATGCTGAATGATTCGCGCCTGCCGAAGGAATTTTGGGCCGAGGCGGTTTCAACAGCAGCGTACCTCATCAACAGAAGCCCGACAAGATCACTCGAGACGACACCGGAAGAAGCTTGGGCCGGTAAGAAACCCGATTTGCGACATCTGAGGGTTTTCGGGTCGCTAGCTCTTGTCCACGTTACGAAAGAAAGAAGAAAGAAGTTCGACGCTAAATCTCAGAAAACAATTTTCGTGGGATATGCCGAAGGTACCAAGGGGTATCGAGTGTACGATCCAATCAAGCATGATATCCGGATTAGCCGCGATGTAATTGTGGTTCAGGAGGGAGAACCGCAAAGTTTGATCAAGCTCAGCGAGGATGCGCAGCAGATACGTTTCATGGAGCTGTACTCAATCGATGAGCCGAATGCAAGTAGCGGACTACCACCGTTTTTAGAACCGATTGCCAGTGACGGTGATGGTTCTAACGATGAACATGATGAATTTTCAACATGCGACAGCGACTCAAGTGATCCCGAATTTCTGGATAACAGCAACGAGCCTGCGCTCCCGTCGCAACTTGATAGACCAGCTGATGAGCAGCAAGGGTTTAGGCGCAGCAACCGGGAGCGCCGAATTCCAGGCAAGTATTCCGATTACGTTACGTATAGTTCGTTTTCTCGCGAAGTTGTTTCCCCTCAGCCTTCTCCGATGTGTTCCAAGACGACGTTTGATGATCCTCAAAGCTACGACGAGGCGCTCAATGGACCGGATCGCGAGCAATGGATCGCGGCCATGCGTGAGGAGATCGAAGCTCTGGAGGAGAATGAAACGTGGAAATTGGCCAACCTTCCAAGCGACAGGAAGGCCATTCGAAACAAGTGGGTCTTCAAGACGAAACGAGGACCAACTGGCGACATCGAGCGATACAAGGCACGTCTGGTCGTGAAGGGATGTTCGCAGCGGCCAGGAATCGATTACGACGAAGTGTATTCCCCGGTGGTACGGTATTCCACTATCCGATACCTTCTGGCGCTGGCGGTTAAGCATGACCTTGATGTAGAGCAGATGGATGCTGTTACTGCGTTCCTTCAAGGCAAGCTGACGAACGAAGTAATCTACATGGAGCTACCGAAAGGGTTTGCTGGCACCTCGAAGCAAGTCTGTCTGTTACGGAAGGCACTCTACGGGCTCAAACAGTCGAGTCGTGTATGGAACAACCAGCTGGACCAAGCGCTCAAGGAGTTCGGACTGCAGCAATCAAAAATTGACCCGTGCCTGTATTTCCGGGTCGACGGTGGAAAAATGATTTTCGTCACAATTTACGTGGATGATTTCATGATTTTCACCAACGACACCAAGCTAAAGCGGAAGTTGAAATCTTTCCTTCACAACCGCTTCAAAATGAAGGACCTTGGCGAAGCGACTTTTGCCTGGGACTGAGGATCACGCGAGATAGGAAGAACGGGAAGCTGTGGGTAGATCAAGAGCACTACATCGACAGCATATTGCGACGGTTCAACATGGCGAACTGTAATCCAGTCTCCACACCAGCGGAGGCTAGTGTCAAACTGGATAAATCTATGGCGCCGACAACGCAAGATGAGATCCGTGAAATGAAGGAGGTTCCTTACCAGGAGGCTGTTGGCTGTCTCACCTATCTGGCGCAGGCAACGCGACCGGATATCAGTTTTGCGGTCAATCAAGTAAGCCAATTCAATAAGAATCCTGGACGTAGCCACTGGAACGCTGTCAAGCGTATCGTGCGGTACCTGCGAGGTACAAGTTCAAGTCGGCTAATGTATTCAAACTGAACGTTGTTCGGATTTGGTTGGCTACACAGATGCCGATTGGGGAGGAGAGCCGGATTCCAGGAAATCCACTACAGGATACGTCTTCACGTTCATGGGAGGAGCTGTGTCATGGAACGTCAAACGGCAACCAACAGTTGCGTTGTCCTCGTGCGAAGCGGAATACATCGCGCTTTCTCGCTCAATCCAGGAAGCACTTTGGTGGCACTTTTTCAGTCACAGATTTTTGGTGTGCAAGGGATTCCCATCCGGTGCGACAACCAATCAGCCATCTGTATCGCACGGAACCAAGGATACAACCCCCGAACAAAGCATCTAGACATCAGGTATCACTTCATCAGAGATGTGCTAGAACAAGGAGTAGTCGAGCTGGGATACGTGAACACGAAGCAGCAACCTGCAGATGGGTTCACAAAAGCTCTGGCGAATCAGAAGCTGGAAGAGAACAAAAAGTTAATTGGATTCGTTGCTTAGGAAGGAGTGTTGTAATCAAAGTAGGCATAGAGTATAAGCAACCAACCAATGCAGTTGTTATGTACTCTGTTATGTATTGTAGTAGCTTAGCAACGCCTAGCAACCACGGCAACGTAGGTTGTTGGTTCGAAATAAATTTTCATTAGTCGTTAGTCAGTCCACCTAACCGGTTGTATAATAATTACTCTGCAAAACTAGAGCAGATTTACAAATAATATGTTTTAAAAAGAAAACTCAATTTTGAATTATTTTTACTGTCGATTGGTTTCTCACAAACAGTAAATTTCACTCAGCATTTAGTCTTTCCGAAATACTCAGAATTGGATACTTCTTCAATAACTCAATTATGACTGGTTTTACTTTGCTGTCAAGATGAGTGAAAATGACTTAATTTTGGATTGTTTGGTTTCTCTGTGTATGGAATTAAAATACAGGGGGCTCATACAGTTCCACAAGGCAAATTTTATCAAATTCGATGTTTTTTACATCATTGTCCGTGTACTCTCATTCAAAGCTCGAGATATCCTCAAACGCAATAATTTTATTTTAACACTGAAACCACTTCGCACTCGGGACATGTTGTCAAGACGTTTGTTTTGGTTTCGTCTTGTTTATCGATTGTTATTTTTCAACCCGAAAAAACTTCGCTGGCATCGTATTCGTTGGTTTTTAAAAAATTAGGAATAATCCGTACTTTCTTCACGAATCTCATATGGATACAACGGAACTGAGTGATCTACCGGAGGAGGTGAAGTAGAGATTTAATATAATTTCGAACTGTAAAATAGATTCATTTTTCATTACAGCTCCTACCGTGCATATTCGAACACCTTCCGTTTGCGGATCTCAAGAATGCTTCGCTGGTGTGCAGTTCCTGGTGTCAGGCGGCCTTTTCGGGGCGGTTTCTCAAAAGAATAATGCTCAGGGTAGATTTTCGGGACGAAATCCAGCACCAGTATCGACGGTACCTGGTGCTGGATTAAATCTGAAAATCTACCTGAGCGATATTCTTTTGAAACCGCTTGAACACTTACGACGCCGGAACTACATACCGAAGCGTTGGATCACCCAGACCGAGCAGGAAGCTGTGAAGATGAATCTGTTACAGTTCGAAGGTATATTAATTTCTGCTTCACCTCCTCCGGTAGATCGCCGTTAATATCCATGTGAACCGTGAAGAGAACGCAGTTATTCCTGGTACAGACAATACGATAACAGCAGCACAAGACGAAAATAACAATCGATAAACAGACGAACCAAGAGCAAACGTCTTGACAACATGTCCCAGTGCAGAAAGTAATTTCGGTAAAATAAGAATGTGCGTTTGGTATCTCGAGCTTTGATGAGTACACGGGTAATGATGTAAAAAACATCGAATTTATTAATTTGCCTTGTGGAAACATATGAGCCTACAATTCCATGCAGAGAACCAGGCAATCAAATTAAGTCATTTTCACTCATGCCGACAACAGAAACAAAACCAGTCATGAACAGGTGTGAAGAGTAATCAATTCACGAGTATTTCAGAGAGACAAATGCGAGTGAGACACTGTTTTATGAAGGCAATCGACAGTAAAATAATTCAGGTAATTTAAAGTACATGACCCCAATGGAATCTGCTCTACTGAATTTTGCGAAATTAGTGATATACTGACAGTTAGATGGACTGACAACGACAATGAAAATTTATTTCGAACCAACAACACTACGTTGCCGTGGTTGCTAGGCGTTATACAAACACTGCAATGCATGGCCGTGCATAATATGCATTGGATGGTTGCTTATCTATGCCTACTTTGTGCAATATAAAGCAATTGGCTTTTTTGTTCTCTTCAGCTTCTGATTCGCCGGGGCTAATGGGCCGTCTATAGTGCTGCCTGTGTTCACGTATCAATGCTCTTCTCCTTGTTACAACATCATGAGTGATACCTGATCTAGTTCTTTTGTTCGAGTTATGATCCTTAGATGTGATTGGTGTCGCGCGGATGAATCCCCCACGCCAAATCTGTGACTAAAGAATGCCGCAAGATAACTCTGGATTGGTGAGAAAACGCGATATCTTCGCTGGAACGCAATGTGGTGCCGATTTATTTGATTCAGCGGCCTGGCTCTCCATGGGCGGGATATCCGCAGTGGATTTCGGGATCAGCTCTCTCCCCAGTCGGCAATCGCTAATATTAAGCGATGCGTGTGACTGGTACCTGCTGAGTACCGCGATACAGCAGGCAGCGTTCCAGTGGCCTACGTCAGGATGTATTGAATTGGCTTGCTTGATTGACCGCAGAATTTGATATCCTAAACGTTATATAGATAAAATGAACGGCCAACAGCCGCAATGAGACATCGCTTCATGCGGATCATCTTTGCGTTGTCATGCATATGGGTATCAGTTTGACATAGCCTCCTAGTGTGGAGACTGGTGCAGTTCGCCATCGATGAACCAGAATCATAATATGTATGTCTGATCTTCAGTAATAACGATCTGCCACGGCTACGTTATTATCCTCCTCTCGGTCCCGGGCAAAGTCGCTTCATAGATCCTTCGTTTTGAGCGATTTTGTGAAGGAAGATTTCGGCTTCCTTTAACGGTGTCGTTGGTGAGATAGTCATATCCGCGTAAGTGGAGCGAAAATTTTCCCACCGTCGACAGAAATGGTACCGATCAGTACGATTTAGGCGCAATCGAATCCTTGGTAGTTATTCCATACGCGACTCGATATTTGAGCCCGTAGAGTACTTGGCTTCCGTAACGAACAGACTTTGCTTCAGTGTAACAAACCCTTTTCGACCAGCTCCATAGACACTTCGTCCGTCAGCTTTGCCTTGAAGAACGCGATAACAGCGTCCATCTGCTCTACATCAGATCATGTAACCGCCAGCAGAAGGCCGGTAGGTACCGGCCGCCGGGAATACGCTTCGTCGTAATCTACTGGCCGCTGCTGACATCCACCAGTGTCACCGTTTCGTCGCCAGAAGACTATAACAATGGCCTTCGGCGGTGGCCAACCTCACGTTTCATTCTCCTCCGGAGCTCGATCTCCTCACGCGAAGCGATACTCGCGATCAGTGAAAGCCTCATCTATGGCAAACATCGTCTTCATTTTATCGAGCTGAAATTAACTTCGCGAGAAAACGAATATACGTAACGTAATCGGAATACTTGCCTGGAATTCAGCGCTCCCAGGCTAACATAAACTACTGCTGCTCATCAACTGGTCCTTCAAGTGCGGCAGGAGCGCAGGCTCGTGCTGTTAATCAGAAATTCAAGGGATCCCTTGAGTCGCTTGTCGCGTAATTGAAATTCATCGTAATTCACCGTCACTAATAATCAGTTTCTACTCGATGAGTGAATCACGCTACTTCCATTTAACAAATCAGTGAAGTAAAGCTCCGTGAAACAATCTTGCTGCTCGCAACGATGGCTTTGCGGTTCCTCACAGATACGGTACATCGCGGCTAATCCGGATATCATCTTGGTCAGATCGTACGCTCGATGCTGC
Organism: Aedes japonicus; assembly: GCA_034211315.2. Classification (NCBI taxonomy): domain Eukaryota; kingdom Metazoa; phylum Arthropoda; class Insecta; order Diptera; family Culicidae; genus Aedes; species Aedes japonicus. Next base: position 7,947 of record JASCZW010007454.1, on the reverse strand, counting down.
TGTACCTTCGGCATATCCCGCAGAATGTTTCTGGTGGCGTCGAACTCTTCTTCTTTCTTTCGTAACGTGGACTAGCGACCGAAACCTGGATGTCACCGTCGAGTTTCTTACCGGCTAGCTCTTCCGTGTCATTTCGGCGTCGAGGCTTCTGTGGTACGCTGCTGAAATCTAGGCGACGCGTTCATTCGGCGCCAACTGCTGCCTTTCGATAGTGTCGGTTCATCCTTTCATACGCTCGAGTGGCGGACGTAATCTCATCTTTCGCCATGTATGCGTTGACTCGAAGCCTTCGGCTTTCTTGTGTTGCCGTTCGACCATGAACAGATATGCTTCCAGATGCTTCTTTTCCGTTCCGAAATGGAGAACGCCGTCGCGTCGTCGATAAACGTCGTCGCGTGGCTGGCCGCAGGCAGGAACTCGATAAATTGACCAGATCGAGTGCGCTAGGTATTGTACTCGGCTCATCATCCGCGGAGAATGGATTGCGTCTTGTCGCCTCGATACAAGCGATGCACTCTGGGATGACGTCGTTTGCAATTCAATGCTGATCTCTCACATAGCTGCAGCTTCAATGAAACACCATGACGATTAGATGACCGAGCCGTCTGTGCCCAGATGCCGGTGCTCGATGATGGCATAGCGTCTTCGGTTCGGCAGGCCTACCTGTCATGCCGGGTCTTGATCACTGGCAATAAATCGTTCTCGCCTTCGCCCGTCGAAGACTGCCGTCAGTCCTTCTGACATATCTTGCTGATCGAAGGGAGTTAGTAGCCAGTTCAGGATCTGCAAGCGCTCAGCACCTCGATGGGGCCTTCTGAGCTCGAGCCGATGGCCCTTCGCGACTGTTATCATGCTGTCGCCGCCTTCCAGCACGATATTGATGCTGTTTAGCTTCGCGAATCGGCCAACGCTGGCGTAATGACGCGGATGAATCGTCTGCACTCATACTATAATCCTGCGAGCGTATATGCTTCAGCGGAGTTCACTGTATGGCCTTCGCGAAATGCCTCGCTAACGCAGTGTAACGTGTCGTCGCTGTTTTGCTTATCGCCGTGTTACGACCTCCCTTTCAGTTGCAGTACAGTAACCCATCCTCCGCGTATTCTTCCCACGTTCAGGTACAGCTACGTCGCGCGTCAGCGCGGTACCTGAGCCTCGGTACTCCCCATTATCATGGGTTCGTAATGTACCGAGTCCCATCCGGCGCGACCAGCGCGAAACCAGCCGTAGTCGTCAGGCGTATGAAACCGATTCCCTGGTTATCGTGCCGTGGACATCTGGCTCGTCAGCAACGATTCCACGCCTGCCCGTTCGTCTGGCTCTCAGCTAGACCACGTCTACGAGCATTCGCGGCACCCCAGGCGTCGCGCACGTCTGAATGACTATGGTTCTATTTGTCTCCAGACTCAAACAAATTAATGGCCATTGCCCGCAAACGACGCACTCTCCGTCGACTGCTTCAGTCGGCCTCGCGGATGAGCGTCATTTGGCGGTACGTAGTAATTTTCGCGGTATGAACCTCTCGATGATCGTGGAAACGACGCGTTGTGCATCCTCGATCCGTTTCAGCTGCCGGCAATCAACTCCGTTTCCCGGCCGTCTCATCGTGCCTCATCGTTGATTTCATATCTTTATAAAAGATCATACCTTCAGTTATGACCTTCTGGGCCCGCCAAACCTTTGCGGAGTAATTATTAACAGCGGTTCGTGGTTGTTAACAATGAATTTATTTCGAACCCAACGAAACCTACGTTGCTAGGCAGCTACTACAGTATAAACGGAAATTGCATAACAGCGTGGTGGTTGCTATACTCTATGCTACGCTGTCAATGAACTCTCTAAAGTGTAATGAAGAATGTATATTTGGAAATGAATGAAATATTTGATGCATTTTCGTACAATAAATTTTATTTTGTTATGTACGCTGGGGTGTAGTTGTGAGCACTGCTCGTGGTCATTTGATTGTACCGATAATTCTTTCAACACTGAACTATGATGATGGTTTCTTCACTCATGAATCTGGAATGTCTACAAATTTAAGTAATAAAAATAGACATATCATCAGAATGTTTGCGGCTCCCGAGTCCGTATTTTGCAGTGCTCACGACTGAGCATACGCTCATCGTTGGTACGAGCGCGCTACGGAAATTCAAGACTAAACGCTAAAACCAGTGCGAAAAGACAAATTTTTCAATACCATTGATGATGAATGGCCTTCGAAATTTTCGGCCAAACAAAGTTACGTCAAATTGCTCCATTTGGATAATGAAGAACATATCACGCTACATTAGCTTTACTTATCTTAAAATGCTGCTGCTAGCAGGTAAAATTAACTTTTCGATATCACTTCGGGGTTGATTAAACCCTACCCACACTATGAAGAGATTCTGATGTTCAGTAATTTTTTGCCAGACTTTCAACGGCTGAACGTTCGGTAGTCCGGTTGCCAGTTTCGGTGAAATTAAACAAGCATCTGTACAGAATTGCCGGGCTGTCAGAATTTTTACCGGATTCCGTTAAATCAGTTTACCAATGTTCGGCTGTTGAAAGTTCGTGAGATTGCCGGAATGCTATGGAATTTTCTGATGCAGTCTGATGAAATCCCGAAGATAGTGGTCTAATCAGATATGATTTTGATGCTACGCATGATTTTGTTAGTTGTACTGACGCTACACGCGGAATTTTCAGGTTTGTTTGGTAACATTTGAATTCGTTCTATAAATGAAGTTGACCGGTGACTAGGTATGACATTTTATTAGATTCCGGCCAATCAAGTGCTGATTCTATGATTGTGAAGCTACCGAAGAGTGTAAAACACTGCCGATCGAACAAATTGCGCGGTTTCGCAGCCGCTGTAACAATGGTACTGATAACGCTGTAATTGTCTTTTGAAGATATTCTGTGAAAGAGTGCCGAGCTTATTGGCTTATTCCATAACGTCGGAAAAAAATCTGGTCAGCAGATCCTCATCCCTCCCTCTCGTCGGATGCTGTGGATGGCCCTGGGATGGTACAGCCTGCGATCTTTTCATTTATGTACGTATGTGAGATTTCTTTCTACTGGCCTGCTCGACAGCATGAAGATGATTAAAGACTTGCTAAACCGACAAGCGTTGCACCAATGTGCATTCAGACGTCTTTGTATATCACTTTAGGTATAGTAATCGTGATGAAACAAGTGGAGATCATGACGAAGAGCTTGAGAACGGAGCATTTCTGACACTACCTCGTGGAAATTCACTACATGAAGAGACCCAATGCTCGAGTCGAAGCTGGAAGTGTGTGAAGAATATTTGAAGTGGAAACTGGCAGATAAACGAGCGACACAGCAGAAGTGAAAGTGCAACAAATGAACGTGAACTCCGCCAAACTGCAGCGTTTCGCTGCCGCCGCGGCAGCGAAATCGCAGCGGAAAAATCGCCGCGGTGGATTACGCTGGCAGCCTTAGGGCGCAAATGACGCGATTAAAACGCATCGCGTCGGTTTGTACGCTCCCACGTAGCGCATGTCTGCGTTTTCCGCCGCAGTTGAATCAGGCGGCGCAAAACGCTGCGGTTTGGCGTTCTTAGACTAAACGGCGAAGACAGGAGAATGTAAATCGTTGTTGATCTCACGCATACGCAATGCTCAGCTAAGAGCCGCGTGCGGGGAGAGAGCAACGCAAAGCAAATCTGGGACATGTTGAGCGGCTGTCGCTGGTAGTTTGAAGAGAAAATGCTATGTTTACGTTGTAGTCTGGATTCTCTTCAGGACCACTCTTCCGTTTTGACCGACGAATGCGCCTTCCGTGTCAATATTATGCCGTGCCGCTCTCGGACTAATTTTGCTATTAATGACGGCATTGAGCGATACTTGAGAGGATTGTCATCAATTTAACATAGTGTCTTTAGACGAAACAGAACGTAATAGTACTCCGCGCGATCTGATAGTGCCGCATTCATAAATGAAGAGGAGATTTTCAGATATCTTACGGTAATCAACGGAAAGTCACCGGAATCCAAAGATCAGAGAAACTACCGAAAACGCGGAAAACGATCGAAGGAACGAACATGGCAGACGGCAATGTGATGAACTATTTGGTACGAAGAGACAGTGACGATATTCGGATCGAAACGCATTCTCAGTAATTTATAGATTCGGTATTCAGACCATCTAGTGGTGATGAAACTGACGACGAACCGCTGATAGCCGATCAGTACCGTCACCAAGATGGTAGTCGATCGTAACGCAGCTCATTCTGGAACCATGCAGATATTTATCTATCGTGAATGATGAGCTGATCCATATCATTAACAATGTATTGTATGCCTTCTTTGCGTTTCATTTGTTTGTGAAGATGAAGGTATTTTCGGTGACCAGAAGATGAATTTACAAACGGATTCTAAGTGCGCATGATGTACGTAAACAGGCTAAGCTGGACCTCCTGCAGTGCTGATTATGCGAGTGGAGACAGGCAAGACTTTGGAACTGTGGCATCGTAATTCCGGGCATCTGAACGTAATTCATCTTCATTTACTAGTCAATGAAGATGAGTTAACGAACATTACCTCATGGAACATGAATAGTGAAAATTGTTTGTGAACCACCTCGTCATGGTGAAACAATCGCAGCCTTTTCCGTGTGCTGGCGACAACTGATCTCGTAACCTTGAAGCAGTTCATTCTGACGTTGCAGGCCGACACTCAGTCGTATGGAAAATAAATCCAGACGATATTTTGTTGCGTTCATGAACGATTGTCGCATTCGTGATTTTCGATGAAGCGAAAGGACGAAGTAATCAATTTCTGAGGCGTTAATCACCGCTGAAGTTCAGTGCGTATTTAATCTCAATGACAATGGAGAATTAGGTGGGTTACGATTCATTTGAAGAATTATGGATATTTTGCGGAACAGAACGTACTGGTAGAATGAATCGTACCGTAGTCGACGAGCTAGGCGATAGATCGATAAATCGTTTTGGGTTCCAGGCCCGGTAAGGTACACCTTGTCTAATGATGTCCGTCTAATGCGCAGAACGCAAACTTTCGAAGTCTCGGCTTCGTCTGTTCCCAGATCCACTGTCATGAAACCGTCATGAAACTGAAGAGGCGTTTTCGTCAGGTGATGGGTGCAGTGTAAAACCAGATGTGATCGCGATACAGGGCGATAGAATCTCTCAGACTTGCAACAACCAAAGAAGAAGAATATGCTGAGTGTCGGCTCCGAAACCTCTATTGGATATCGGATGAAGATAAGAGTGTGATAGGAAGTGATGAAACTGAAGTATGAAGAAGCTGAACATGAACGCCAGCTGAGACAGCAAGTCATTCTGAGGAACGCAGTCTCTATTTGTATAACGATATGAACCAGACTAATAGCAGTTTTGCTGGTACCATTGTCTCAACCTCAATCAGTATCTGAACCACAGAGAAGTGGTGAAATGAAATAGACAATGAAAATCGGTAGCAATCAGAACAGAAGGATAGTTAATGAAGCAAAACTCCCAGAGTCATGAATACCTGCAAATTAGTTCAAGGTAAGAGCAGAAGACGATCAATACCACGATATAGGCACTGGCTCAATCTGGAAATTCACTTAAAACGTGGTGTCTGGCGTTCTCACCTGTAGCGGTCTTTGTTCAGTACAATGCTGACTGGCTTTGGCAAATCAGGAGAATGGCCCGTACATCAGATAGATGTGAGCAGCCTTCCTCAATGGTATGTTGTCGGAAAATTTATATGCAGCAACCAGAAGGTATCGGCCATGAAGGTAATGTATTATATCAGCAAATAAATCTGTCTATGGATAACAGGCGTCAGAACAGACGAGCGATTCCACGCGCCACTGTGAACGAACTTCAATATCGTCGTGACCTCTGTCTGTAGATTCAGCGGATCGAAGTGATCCAGAATAAATCTGTGTGCTATGTGGTGATAACGCGGTGATATCGAGAGATAAACCGCTGGAAGTCAATATCCTTCTATGAAGGTTCAGGCGATGACAACCAGTTAAGGATGAGAGATGAAGGTAAGTTCGTATTCACCGCTGAAGATTATGCTATAAACCGGCGACAGAGAGTCTGCTGGTACATTTCAGTATCAATTATAATCCATATTTCACGCCAGTAAGTTATAGGCTGCGACAGAAGACGATACCAGGGAAATTGATGAAACACCGAAGGCTCGTAGGCTGTATCTGCGCGTCTCGCGACAGTTGATCTGGCACGTATAATGTCAGCCAGTTCAAATATTCAACGAGAACCTGGATAAATCTGCGAAGAGTGGCAATCAGGGGTGTGGTTGGATAAACAGACGAACAACGATGGAACTGATGCTCTGACGCGGATTAGGCCAACGGATCGCCGGTGACTCGGGAATGTATTCCAGGTTTTGGTACGTATTAGTTCAGAATAACCTGATATCTTATCGTCTACGGAAATATCTTTAGCACTGGCAATGTCATGAATCAATGTGATACGCTGCTGCGGGTATCGAGATGAATCAACCATTTCATGAGATAATCAATCTACAATGAAGATGTGCCAGCGTAAGTCTGGAAGACTCAAACGCATTGACGTTAAATGTCCTTCTGCGTGAAGTCATCGAAGGTATGTATCAGGTGTGAACTTCATGATGCAAATAAAATCAGTGCCGCAGAGATGGTGCTTTCGGGACCCGTAACAACGCCAGGAAGAGAGTTTTGGCGCACTAGGTATTTGCTGATAAATCTGATATTTTTAAATCGTTGAAAATTTGTATGTTGATACGATATCTTTTAATTGCATGTCGTCAAGCGTACTGTCTTTGAATATTCAGATAATAACACTAAGATAAATCTGAAATAATTTGAATCAACGAAATGAACAAAATTTGAAGCGAATAACATATTAATTTTACTGATGGTATTATTAATATCTCCGTCAGAGAAATCAATAAAAACCGTTTGCAAACAGATCTATATTTTAGCAAGCAACTATAATAATCTTGAACGTAAAACACTAACTCAGTCAGTTTCGCGACTATGAAAAACTATGTTATTTTAGCTGATATTGTTTCGAAAATCGTCGCTCAATACCTCGCGTAATGCGTCTTCTTCTTGGGAAAATTCTTCGTACTGTGATTTTTAGTCAAATGAAATGGAAAATATAAAATTGGCAACTATTTAATATGAAGCTCTTGATCCATTCATGACTCATCACCAGCTTGGGATTTCGGCAATCATCAGCGGATGACTACTTTTATTATAGACTGAAATATGTAGGCGACATGTTACTGTCATGACATTACAGCGTGTGTGACAGGTATGACAGTCTTTCAGAGTTTCGGATGACGGACGCTGGAGAGAACCATGAACTTTCTGGGTCTTCTTCAATATAAATCAATCATCTAAATCTCAAAACAAAAGTGCTAAATACGATCAACTGAAGCCATTAAATTATGTTCGCTCCTGCAGCAAAATGAATTAAAAGAAAATCCGGAAACGTGAGCGAGTTGTCTTCTCCAGTTATGTTTCGGCGTTGGGTCTACTCATCATAATATGGTAGATCACAGTCAGAACTCTAGTCGTGCGTCTCAAATGGCTCGCATCATCCCTTCCGAATCCTCAGGCAATCCTCGGTGGAACAGAATAGTCCGCCAGAAACTGCCTCATCTCGAGTGATGTGAACCAAGCTAGATGAGGCAAGCGGAGCAGCTGTGACAGAGAATGGGAGCTAAATGGCAAACCAGCCAAATGGCCTAGACCTACAGTATGACAAATGGAGCCAGTCCCAATGGGGGATGTTGGTTCAGTTGTGTAGTGTTGGTAGCCTCTCAGGAAGTTCGACTGCTCTAACACGATGATGAGATGCACGGAGCCTCTAATGTCAGGTGGTCCATAGATTTTCACAGGCAAAATCGGCAGAGCAAGACCTATTTCTCCCATAAATGAAGACATCTGGAAGTGAACAAATGTCAATGAGCAATCGCTG
>JASCZW010007453.1:0-66171 GCA_034211315.2 Aedes japonicus | reverse complement strand
TGCCATTCAGTTACATGTACTAATGATGTGATGGTTAAAAAAAAAATCCTAATTGATTTGGTTCTCTGTTGCATTCTATTTCGCCATGAGAATATGGCTTTCATGTTCGAGTTTTCAATTAGAGCTTGGAAACTTCACTGTATTAGCTGTCAGTGAAGGTAGTCCATTCCGATTGTAAACTTTGACACCGAATGCTTAATTTTCTCTAAACTGACAATATCGGATATGTGAAAACTGGCCTGTTAAAAGTGTTACAACCGTTACAGTGACCATACTGCATCCAGGGTTTACGTTGATGTTTAAGTATATATTTAAATTCAAACAGCGTTGATGTTGATGTACGCTTTTTTATTGAGCATCAAAATGTATCCGTTGCATTCCATCAAAACTTGCTCATACAGCATTCCTGCACGGCATTTGGCCACCAGGTTCTGTTTCAGGATCCTATTGAGGTGTTTGCTGGCATGGTACGACTGCAACTATACGGTGCAGAGAACAGAGAACCCAGGATTATTCCGAACTGCCCTACGGATCTTTTCCCATAGTTTATGATAGTATGTACCGTTTCTAAGGTTCGATCCATCGAAAGTGGTTCCTGGTAACGTTTCAACGTGGTATTTACAGTCGATTTTGGGAATTTAAGATACTTTGAGATCATTCCACCTGACCACATCGGATTTTCAACATGACAGATTACAGTGACGTTATTGGATTACGGTCTGACGTCAATGTTTGCGTTTATATTTAAATTCAAACAAAGTGAATGTTGATGCTTCTGATAATATGGCTTGAGAGCAATATAAAAGTAAACGCTGTGAGACAAACAAGTTGCAACTCATTTTGACTCAACACGATTGTATGCCTTAAAGTTATGAGTAATGAAGATTTAGAAGAGGAGTGTTGTTCAATATAGTGAGGGTGAGAAGCCTGTGCAACCGTGTTAAACCAAGCCAATTTATTGAAAATTTCCATAAAAGTGTTGGCAATGTAGCAATGTTATAATGTTGAGTTCGATTGTGAAAAGAATGTTGATGTTTTAGCTGGGCAATAGTAAAATTGATAGCAATGTGGTGACTTCTAGCAACCTTGAAGCGATCAGCAGTAGCTTTTTCCTATTTTTGTAGATTAAGATTTTAGTCTAATATGCTCAAGTAATAACTAACAAAATGGAACTAGAAACACATAAATTTTCAAATTGACGATAATGAATTGTGCAAAAAAAAAATTGATTAATATGAGATTGCAAACTGACAAAATTCAATAATGCAGTAAGAGGTATGATTAAAAAAAAAAAAAAACATCAATCAGGATACAGTGGCGTTATGGAAACTAACTGTAATGTTGGAGTTTATAAGTCAATTAAATCTAGGATTATGCTGCATTACCCGAGTTTACTCCACATAACGCTCTTGGCTAAGATATCTATAATATTTGAGTTTTCGAAACGGGAAAATGTTGACAGCACAACAAAAAATTAAACAAAAAAACCACTTGTGTAAATAATTTTTTGCAACCGTGAATTTTCAATTAGAATATTAGATTGATTAAGGAGTTTTCAGGTTAATTATAAACTTGAAATCAATAGCTATGCTGACCTATGATAATTTTGAAGGTATTAGTGATGTGTTATGAGGATAATGATATTTTATTGGAATAATGTTTCAAGTTATACCAATTTGAAGTACCTTAATTGTGTAAATTGATGTACAGATAATTGGATGCTAATGAAACAAATTTTGTACTTGCCAGACTTTTGTTAAATTTGTTGAAATTTTGCGGTCGATACTGGGTTTTACGATTAGATGATGGAAAGAGGAACTTGCAAAGAATGTGCAATAGATTCAGGACATGATTGGGCATTGTAATCTCAAAAATTCAGATTATCAAATTCATGAAGAGGCATATAGTCTTCATAAAGGGAAGCTCATACAGGCTTCGGGAAGAAGAAATTAATAAATGCAGTGTTTTTTTGTACAAAATATGTTAATTAAATTGATATAATTAGTCCTTTCCGGATATTTCGAGATGAAACCTCGATAGAATAGCAAAGAGAAAAGCTCATTACAATAGAACGCAAAATGCAAAAAAAATAACTGTATAACTTATAACCGCAGAGATACATGTTGATGGCAATACAAAATAAAAGAAAATTATTATATTCATGCAAAAGAACCTAATGCTGAACTTCGAAATGAAATTTATAAAAAAAAAAAAAAAAAAAAATAATAATAATAAGCTGTATTCTTGCGTATGCAAACCAACATATTAAAAAAAAATATGAAACACATTTTACATTAAAGCACAAACAAATTATTCAGAGTAGACGAGGGGGGGATTGTAGTATAGAGAGTATGTGTGAAGGAAATGTTAAATGGTTTGAAGGATTTTAAGTGTATAAATTTACCTTGCGATTTGGGTATACTCATCTGATTTGAGTATAATCAACTTAGCGTGAAACGAAATAAAACTTGCAGCAAGCTATGCGAAAACCTCCTCACTTTGTGACAGTAAACAAAACCAACACAACGCATTGGCATGGGAGACCTTTAGCTATAAATACCAGCTAGCTGTGCTGATTCAGTTCATTCTTGTAACGAACTTTGACAGCAACGGACCAGGAGCAGCAGCAACAGTTTATCAAGATTTTCAAGACGGAAAACTTCGGCCAGGTCACGACAATACACAGTCATCTTATTACCTTTCAAAACTAAGGGAGCAGATGAGTGTGCTGTTGGAAAGGTCATATTTGATCACCTATGTATGGGTCCCTTCACATTGCTCAATCCCAGGCAATGAGAAAGCAGACTCGCTCGCAAAGGCGGGCGCCCAGAAAGGTGATTTGTACTTACCTTACCTTATTTACCAATCAGACCATGGCCGGTGTTGCCTCTGCTGTACACAGAAGTTGTCTCCATTGTAGTTATGGCATCGCCAACGGTACTTCTTACCCCTTGCGAACCCTTAACCCCTTAAGAAAGCTCCAATGCGAAATCTGCGCACGATTTTTCCCACTAATCAAACATGTCGCAACTGCACACGGGGGGGAGATAATGAAGAAAACCAGACCCTGTTCGTACTGCCCGAAAATGATCAGCAGTGACCAAAAGCTACAAGATCACGTGGATATTCACGAGAACATCCGTTGCCACCAGAACCAAGTTAAAGGACTTAGTATCTGGATCAATGACCCCTTTGAATATTCTTTCCATTCTGCATAGTTCTAAAATGTTAAGTTCATATTTTCGAAACCGTAACAGCTGAAGACGAGTATGATCAGCATAGCTGTCTGAATGACTCTACCAAAAATCCAGTTCCTTCGTATAAAATCCAAACGCAGGGCGCAGACGCAGTGTAACATCAGTAACCAAAGTCCTTCCTTGCACGTAACTTTCGTTTACATTCAATAGCGGAGCGAACGTCTTCCATCCAGTTTCAGCAAAGTAAACCAGACCGAGATCTTCTCAACTCCTGTGCATCCGGTGAAAGCTCATAAAGTAGGACAGGAACTCGTGGAACAACATTTATTTATAACTTTTCTGATGGTGGCTTTCAACGTTGTACTCCTCGTCTGCGGTTTTTTTTTCACAATGGTCTGTCCTGCAGCTGACAACGTTATCCTTACCTTGGCCGCTTCAATTTTCCCCTACAGACCGAGTTCAGACGTGTCATTTTTAAACGCTCGAACCAACCTCTCTTTCATTTGTATTTGTTTTAAGAAATGCATTGAAAATAAGCTATCCTTGTACATTTGCGTTGTAGGAGTGTATTTGTGACGGTTTTAATGCGTTCATCATAGCATGCCGTGCGTTTGGCGGTCATCTTTCGTTTGTTCACTTGTTTGATCGGTTCAAATTCTTCGTTTTCAAAATGTCGGGCATTGAAAAAGACGAAGTCTGTCCAACTATTTGGCTTCGCCAATGACGTTGATATCGCAGCACGTAACTTTGAGACGATGGCGGAAACGTACATCAGACTTAAGGCTGAAGCTGGTAGGATTGGCTTGTGATTAATGCGTCGAAAACCAAATACATGAAGGGAAGAGGCTCACGAGAAGACAATGTTAGCCTCCTAGCACGAGTTCAGATCGACGGTGATTAAATCGAGGTAGTAGACGAATTCGTGTATCTGGGTTCATTGGCGACCGGCGATAACGACACCAGCAGAGAAATAAAAAGGCGCATTATGGCTGGCAACCGTGCCTACTTTGGACTCCGAAGGACGCTGAAATCGAACAAAGTTCACCGAACCACAAAGTTGACCATCTACAAGACATTAATTAGACCGGTAGTTCTCTACGGCCACGAAACATGGACATTGCTAGTGGAGGACCAACGCGCCCTTGGAGTCTTTGAACGGAAGGTGCTGCGTACCATCTACGGTGGAGTGCAGATGGAAGACGGAACGTGGAGGAAGCGAATGAACCACGAATTGCACCAGTTGCTGCGAGAACCTCCCATCGTACACATCGCAAAAATCGGTCGACTACGATGGGAATCAATGCAGAAATGCATCGATCTGAGTGTCTCCAGAAAAGGTTACTGGCTGCATATCAGAAGCATAGTACTCTTCCACTGTTTTGGCTGGATTACGCCAAAACAATTCTCAATTGGCTCACGGTAAGCGGTATAGATTTCGTTGAGCAAGACGATAATCCGCCTAATTGCTCTCAGCTGCGGACCATTGTACGCTATTGGGCAATTGTGAAGAGGGTCTACAAACAGACTGATAAAGCAACTGAGAATATTCAGGAGTTCAAAAAAAATTGGGCTAAGGTGTCCAAAAAAAGAGGTGAACACATGTCCGGAACTAGATGAAAAGTATGCGATCGAATTTTGCAAATTTGTATAAGAATAATATTAATTGCTCCGGTCTTCACAATGTTCATGTTCAATCCCGTGCAATATAGAATCAAACATTTGTTTGAATAAAATATCATTTTTTAAATCAGAAGAAAATGTGGATAACTTATTTTCGATACAGTGCTTATGAAATCGATTTAAGCGTTTCTCCAAATTTTTAGTATATGTAATTGTTTAATCTATGTGGATTTTTTTCTTTGTTCATTAGTTCCTGTTTGTTTTGTTCCACCATCTAGAAGAAAGACGCCTCGTCGCCAAATCGTCACCAAAACCAGCCGAAAATAAAATGGTGACCCTGACCATATCGCACAACGTTCTAGTGCTGCGGACAACTATTTTATGAGACACAATTCCACAATTCCAGTTCTTTGTTCCTTCGTACAACCCATCCCAAAAAAATGTCACCTACTTTAACCTTGGGTAAACCGAGAGTAAACGGTCCAAGTCCTAATAAACGTAGCATAAAGGGTGGAACGGTCGAAACTTGGTCGACTCAAATATGGCGTAGTTCTTTTAACCGTGCATTTAAAAAACCTGAACGTATAGAATGTTGACTTTGGCGTCGAATGTTGGCGTCGCAACAAGAAGAGCAGCGTATCAAAGATTTTGCAAACGCATAAGCCAAATCCAAAATCACTTAATATTGCCAAAAAGAAAATATATAAGTGTTCGGAGAACGTTTGACGACTGCCAGAATGCCGCAGCGACCGGAAGAATAGAGGCCAGCATTTTCAAACGCAATTCCAATCTTTCTATCAGAGATATCGGAAACAAATTGGGAAAGATCCACACAAATTTCCAAAGAACAAGGAAACAAGCCGGTCTGTCAATATTTAAGGTTACAATTACACCAAATCGAGATGATAAGCAAAACACAACAGCCAAAGGAAGAGGGCATAAGTAGAAAATGAGTTTGTTGACAAAGTTTTTTTTGCTCCAGTTCGTTTATTTGTTAGGCTCAAGAGTGTGTAACAATTTACGGAGCCAATATGCAATCTTGTTGTACACTAAATTTTACTTTTCGTTTTAGTAGAAGAGGGATGCCAATTACTCGTGGCTAGCTCGAGGTTAATGGGTCACATTATCGTTTGGAAAGGGCTAGGTAGGAAACTTATTTAAGGCATTATTTGCTGCTTTTGGTTGCGACATCTACCAAATCCTCGATCCCTGTGGTCCCAGGAACTAAGTCGCAGATGGGTGACCACAGCTCGCTGGGCAGGCACAAGTAGCACGGAAACAAAGGGAAAGTATAAATAGAAACAATACGCAGTGGGAAAAATGGGACCCAAAATCACAACTAATTAAAGACCGCTGGATAAGTGCTGAAAGTACTAGATATGCCATGTGGTTTTGGAAATTTGGGCGAATTAGAATCTATGTATAAAAATGCAATATACTATTGTGGAACTGTCAGGAGAACTGAATTGAGAGTATGTCGTCTTGTGTAAACATCAGTTATTGACTATTTTGCCCGCTTTTCCCTATGTTGTGATTATCATTAAGGAAACCACTGATTCCTTTGGCGAACTTCCGAAGAAGTTGCTACAAAGCTGAACATGTTGTTTATTTAATAACATTATATGTAAATATGGTTCAAAGGGGATACAACTTACATTTTCAGTGTCCTTATTGCTAGATTGATTGAAATCACAATGTTTGCCCTTTGTATAATAAATATCGAAAGAGATGTCATAATTACCTCACTGCAAAAATGATTGCCCTTAAAAACTGACGCAATGGACGCAACACCCTTCATACTGGAAGAATCAATAGATAAAATGCGATTCTACTATTGAGAAAATGTCTGGAGAATCCAATGAAGGCAATATCGTCTTGTACAAATCTCAGGAACTGTCCATTTTTCATGTGGCCATATGTCATGTGGTTTTCGAAATTTCCGCGAATTAGAATGTATAAAAATGCAATGCACTATTGTGAAACTGTCTGGGGAATTGAATGGAGGGGATTTCGACTTGTGTATACGTCAATTATTGTCCATTTTAGCCGCTTTTCCCTGCATATTGGAAGAATCAATAAATATAACGCGGGTTTTGAAATAGCCGTGCACTACAATAAAATCAAATGCACGGCAACGTTATGAAAATGTCTGGAAAATTGAATGAAGGGGATTTTGTCTTGTGCAAGCATCGGGGAGTAACTCGTTTTGCCCGATTTTCCACTTATTTTTGAAGAAAAATGGAATAATCCTGCGTTTATCACATTAGCTTTGATAATATTGAACCCATTTGTGCCTTAGTATGGTAAAAATATCTGGAAAATCAAACGGTGGCAATATCGTCTTGCGAAAACGGCAGGAACTGTCCATTTTGCACGATTTCATCACGTATTGGAAAAACTAGGTATACGGGCTCAAGTATCACAAATCATAATGTATAAAAATACATGCTCTTTGCGGAACTGTCTGGGAATTAAATGACATTGGTACTTTCCCATCTTATACTCTTCTGTAGATTTAAAATTTACATAATAACCAACTACAGATTAATAGTGAATGGAAGGTCATCGTTTTAATCGAGAAAATTTTAACCTGACAACCTCTTTGAAAATTACTCTGTGCAATTTCCCAGACATTTTCATAATATTGTCGTGCATTTGATTGTATTGTAGCGCACGGCTATTTCAAAAACCGCATTATATATATTGAGTCTTCCAGTATACAGAGAAAACCGGGTAAAATGGACAATAACTGATGTCTACACAAGCCGACATCCCCTCCATTCAATTCCCCAGACAATTCAACAAAAGTGCATTGCATTTTTATACATTCTAGTTAGGTGAAATTTAGAAAACCACATGACATATCTAGTGTTTTCAATATGTGGGGAAAATCGTGCAAAATGGACAGTTCCTGACCTTTTCGCAAGACGATATTGTCTCCATTACATTCTTCAGATTTTTTCTTCTAATTTATAGTTATTCTTCAGATTATCAGATTATCAATATTATCAGAGCTAATATGATAAATGCAGGATTATTCAATTTTTCTTCAAAAATAAGGGGAAAATCGGGCAAAATGAGTCACTTCCGAAGTTTGCATAAGACGACATCCCCTTCATTCAGTTTTTCAGACATTTTCATAATATTGCCGTACATTTGATTTTATTGTAGCGCACAGCTCCCAACAAACATTGGTGTTGAATTAGTGCTTGTTCAAACTAAATTGGAGAAGCTATTCAGCTATACTAGAAGAAACAGCTGAATAGCTTCTCCAAATTTGCTTGAACAAGCTCTAATTCAACACCGATGTTTGTTGGGCTATTTCAAAAAACTATTTCAATCATATTTATTGATTCTTCCAATATGCAGGCAAAAGCGGCTAAAATGGACAATAACTGACGTCTACACAAGTCGAAATCCCCTCCATTCAATTTCCCATACAGTTTCACAATAGTGCATTGCATTTTCATACATTCTAATTCGCGGAAATTTCGAAAGCCACATGACATATCTAGTATTTTCAATATATGAGGAATATCGGGAAAAATGGACAGTTCCTGAGGTTTGTCCAAGACGATATTGCCTTCATTGGATTCTCCAGACATTTTCTCAATAGTAGATCCCAAATGGGTTCAATGTTATTAGTGAAAATATGATAAATATAGGATTATTCAATAATTTTTTCAAAATTAAGGGAAAATCGCGCAAATCGAGCCATTTCCCGAAGTCTGCATAGGTCGACATCTACTTCATTCGATTTTCCAGACATTTTCATAATATTGTAGTGCATTTGATTTGATTCTAATGCGCAGCTGTTCCAAAAATCGCATTTTATCTATTGATTCTTCCAGTATGTAGGGAAGAGCAGGTAAAATGGACAATAACTGATGTTTACACAAGACGACATACTCTTCATTCAGTTCCCCGAACAGTTCCACAATAGTGTATTGCATTTTTATAGATTCTAATTCACCCAAATTTCCAAATCCACACGTCTAGTACTTTCAGCATGTGGGGAATATCGGGCAAAATGGACAGTTAGTGACGTTTTTACAAGACAATATTACCTCCATTGGATTTTCCAGACATTTCCACAATAGTATAGCACAAATGGATGCAATATTATCAGAACTAATATGATAATTGTGTGATTGTTCAATTTTTCTTCCGAAATTAGGGGAATATCGGGCAAAATGAACCACTTCCCGGGGTCTGCTCAAGATGAAATCATCACCATTCAATTTCTCGCATTTTTTACATAAGAAAGGCTGTTTTACAGGGCACTTATCCAGCGCCTTTAATTAGTTGTGAATTTGGGTCCCATTTTTCCCACTGTGCAATGGTAGGGAATTTACTAGAGTGTTGGGGTGACAAAGTTACTAGAGGGGTGTTGACAAAGTTTGATTGCATCGTAATGGACGTTGAAACATACGTCACGACTGATTTCAAGTAGCTTCCAGGTCAAGAGTTTTATACGGCTACCGAAAAAGGAAAGGCGCAAAATAAGTTCAAGCTGAAAAATATGTCAAAGTTCAAAAAAAAAGTTGGTTTGGCAGGCGATTTGCTCCTGTTGGCTGAAAGTTTCGTTACAACTGGCACTGTCAACCAAGAAATTTATGTAAAAGAATGCTTGCAAAAACGTTTACTGCCTTTCTTGAAGTGTCATAGTTGTTTTGTGCTGTTTTGGGTAGACTTAAGTTCTTGCCACTTCGAATAACGGATCAGGAATGATAGTGTGCAATTCGTTCCGAAGGAGAAAACCCCACCGAAACTGCGCCCAATTAACAAATATTGGGCATTCATAGCTAGAAACCTCAAGAGAACTCAAAACAAACTTGAAAGTGAAAAATAGCTCAAGGACAGTTGGCGTTCAGCATCAAACATGGTGGATATAACAGCGGTACAAAACTTGATGGAAGGTATGAAACGTAAAGCCCGACAGTTTGCATTTGGGAAATCGGAAGGCTAGTCAATTAATTTTCCTGTATTTTGTAGACGATGAACTTCAAAAAGAAATAGAGATGGATCGTTAATATAATAAACTAATCAGTGTGCACTAAATCATGTTTGACCAATTTTTGACCGTTCCACCCTTTAAAGTTATTCACAATGAAATACCGACCCCGTAAAGCTAACGCTATGCATCCCAAATAAACGAACTAGTTAACAAAAAAAGCCCTGCCCTCAACCCTGATTTAGAGCGACTTCCAGCAAGTCTGAATGCAAATTTTCCACATCATCGTTATCGTGCAAGTGCACTCACCCCCACCCACACTCGTACTTACAAGTCCTGCAAATCAGCCGCGTACACCGACAGGGCGTTTGCCCGCAATCGTTTGATGCCCACCTTCTCCAGCGTAAGTTTGTGCATGATGGTTAGCTTCTGCGGAATCTTCACTATCTGACTGCCCTCGCAGCGGCAATGCAGTTCCTCGAGAAACTCATCGGTCGAGTTCCAGCATTTGCACATCGCCCGTTTCGACTGCGCCATGATTGGTTCATGAATGTGCTGATAGGTGTTGTTCACTTCCAGCAGATGGGTTTGATTGCCGTCCGATTCCACTGCCGGTGAGACCATATCCATCTCGGTCACTATGTGTACGGAGTCATTCCCGCTCAACGGTATGGCTCGTACCAATCCCACCCACACTGCCCCCAGAGCCAATGCTCTCCAAATCCCCACCACCCTCTGCTTTTGCCTCGTGCTGCTACATGCGCTCATTATATTCAACGTTTTTCCAAGGAAATCGTTATCCACCGAGCGCTGAGATCCGAAAACTTCCCTTCTTAATACACTAGTCTTCACCTTCACCTTTAAGTTTTGATTTCAGGCCCTTAGAATCGATCGGTCTCACGGGAGGTCTCATTCACGTTACTTCAAACTCAAACTCTTCGTACCGACGGAACAGAGCTTCAATTTCACACTTCATTATCTCCTCATCTTCGTGCGGGCTTGAAGGTTAACTTGTTGCGAAGGGCGCGCCGCCGGCCAAAATGTGTCAGCCAAATTCCGGATAGCAGCTAATTGAATGTCCTTGCGTTGTTGCTGCGGAATCTGAAACGGGACGGGAGAAATGCGAAATTGGAGATTATTAAATGCTTTCTGTGACTGTATGACTGTGGATGAACGCCGGATGAACGACGTATTGCAGGCAGGGGTGCTAATTACTCATTTCGACGAACGACTTATTTGCGACGCGATGTTGAAATATCCGTCAATAATGTCATATTGACAATCAATAAATATAGCACATGGCTAGAGGGAGGTACAGTCGGCACTGTGGCCGATATGAATTATAACACTCAATGTGCATGTAGTATTTATGCTTTATTATAGTCATTAGGATCGTCTGCGCCTACCTAAGTAGGCAGCGGGGCAAATGATAGGAAAATATGTACATGCATAGAGTACGTAATATTTTAGGTTAGGGCCGAACAATAGCTCATCGCTACGTTTATAATGCCTAAATGCAATTTGTGACAATTCAATTACCATGGAAATGCTACAATTAGAATGGACACGAATAGGACAGTCAAAATGACATTTAACGAGGTTACTGAATGTGGGGTGCTTTTGTAGCCTTGGTTATTTTTCTTACATCGATCCTAGTAGGCGGTTTTCGGGTGAAAAGCGTATTGTTTGGGAAGCTTCGAGTGGTAGAAGGCTCTTTACTGCGATTCATTAAGATTAAAAAAAAAGTTGTAACTGATGGGTCTCGTTAATTAACTTTGGACACCCACATTGAAAATTCAACGTGTTCATGTTCAAAAATTGCGAAATCGTTGAATTTGACTCAATCTCCCGTATGGAGTGTACTCGAACGTTCCCGTGAACGGAAAACTATTGTTCGGACGGATCACATTAAGCGTCATGGAGGAACTTTTGATCGGCATCTGCATTGGAAAGGTATTGAAAACAGTTAGGGAACATCCATTATTTGTGTCACACAAAAAAAGTAACTTTTTAAACCCCTTGTCAAAGTTTTTGTATGCGCAGATAAAAAAAAAAACATTGAAATTTCTGCGTTATCTAATGCACATAAAGGGAATGCAAGATTTGGCCGAAAATAATGGGATATTTTATGTAAATTTAACACCTGAATTAAGCCTGTTGTATGAAATATTGCAAACATTGTTGTATGGCTCATCTAATACTACAACCAATTTCGTTGTTTACCCCTCCTTTGGCTTGGAATCTAGGACAGGACCTGAAAAAACAAGACCATTTAGCTGTCAAAAAAGACCGTTTTTTATTGGTCGCTGTGACAACCACCTCTACCGCCTCCGTTGAGTTACGTTACAAGCAGTCAGTTTGTTGTTGGTTTGGCGGTGTTGCTAGTCACTGCTTTTTCACTCTTTTCGTTTGGGTTTTTGGATCGCTTCTCCTAAAAATGATACTTTCTGAAAAATAAAGATCAGAAAAAAGCTTACGACGATTTAAAAGTAACGCGTATTATTTATTTGAATTTTTAATATCATCCTTTTCTTCACTGTAAGGCAGTTTTGTATTCGTAGAGCCTCAAATTCACAAACCTCTCCATTTAAAATATTGACAATTGTTAAACGTTTACTTTATTGAATATTACCAAGTATTAAAAGAATATCGACGAATTTTGCTTATTTTTAATTACATTATTTTCAATGGGATTACTGTGTAAACATATCTGGCAACACTGGAGCGACCCCCGTATCATAGCAATCATAAATTTATAAGAGGTCAATTCTCTCTGAGCTGGCAGGTCCTGTCCTAGCTTGGAATTAAAGGAGAAAAAAATGTACGCGTTTGTTAAAATTAATTATTTTTTTCTGTGCAGCCAAACTGGAAACTTAAACAGAATCGAAATACAAACGTTCAGAAGTTATATAGAGAGGTGCTGACGCAGTATCTGGCTTAAATTTACATGAAATATCCCACGAATTGCATCGCAAATGAGCATTATGTAATGCAGGACATTTCTTTTTTCTTTCTAATTGTGTACACTGAGAATAAAATATAGTTTACACTACGAAATCACTACGACAAGATTCATTGTTTTCTGCAACGAAATTGATTTGTACTATTTATGAAGCTGGCTTCGTAATCAATTACACTTGCATTACCAAAATCACGAAGCATTTAAGGTTCGGAACGGATTTCAAGCAGTAAATATACCTATGGAATCAAACGTTGAGCAAACACGGAAAAAAAATCCGTGAACGGCAGTCATGATTTCGAGAACAAGCAAAAATACACCGTGAACTGAATCACGTAATCGGAAAGTAGTTCACGTTTTTGGGTAAAACTCATGAAAACGTGAACTAAAGACTGTATTCGATGAAATTTGGACACACAAAATAGGTCACCAAAAATTTTCCTTGAGCCCGATTTTTTTCAAACTTTCTCGAAATAAAGTACTACTAAATGGTTAAGTTTTGACATCATTGGTTTATTGAACCTCTTCCCCCAACCCAAATGCCCGCACCTTTGTCTTGACCCCTTTCATCAAATTTTGGGCAATGATAGAACCGACTTGCTTACTTACTTTTAACCTCACTTTCTTTGGTTCAAGTTCATTTTCTATCAGTTTTGGAGTTTTAACGAGCTTTGCCTTCATGATTGCCTAAAATTTTTCAATTGGGCGAAGTTTCGGAGTGTTTAGAGGGTTGACGTCTTTTGGTACAAAAACTACATTACTATCTTTGTACCAGTCTAAGACTGGCCGGCCTTAGTGGCAAGATGCCAAATCCGGCCAAAACAGTGTCGGGCCATCGTGAGATCTCAAGAAGGGCAGAAGTCGTTTTTGAAGGCATTCGTCCTTGTAGATTTGTCCGTTGACGGTCCCAGAGGTGATGAAAGGCTGACTCATTTTGCCACATCCGCAGATCGCTTGCCAGACATAGAATTTTTGGCGAATTTCGACAGTTTTTTCTTCCGTACACTCTCCGGAACGGCCAACTTAGAGGTGGCGACGTAGTGTTCCTGTCGTGGCATTTGTTTGGTGTCGGGTTTAATGTAGGTCTCATCGTCCATCACAATGCAGAACGGTTTTGTGAGCCACTCCCTGTACAGTTTTCTTGCACGAGTTTTGGCCACCGAGTTCTGTTTATCGCTCCGGTTCGGTGCCTTCTGGGCCTTGTACACATGTAATCCAGAACGTTTCATTGTTTTCTGCACAAAACAAACTGAAACTTTCGCCTTTTTCACAACATCCCTGATTGAAATGTTGGGATAACGCTTAAATTGGTTCAATACCATCCTGGCCTTCTCCGGATTTGATGTGCCACGTTTTTTGCCACAACCATTTTTCCGCTTGGTTGTCTTACGGTCCTTGAACGTTTTGATCACATGAGATACGGTTGAATGTGCGATTCCGAGCTGTTTTCTGATCCATTGATGAGAAGCGTTTGGGTTTTCGAAGTGAGTGCCCAAAATTTGTTGGCGCACTATTTCTTCACTCGACCGATTTTCACGAAACTCATTACACAATTGACACAACACAATGAAATACATTCAGTTAAAATTTCAATACTTTTTACCCACACGCTAAAAAGTTACGAACAATTGCGTGTTTCCAAATTTCATCGAATACAGTCTTTAGTTCACGGTCCGTCTTCATTTTTGTGAACGCTTTTGTTTGAAATATTGTTATTCTAAAGGAATAAGTGCTTCGGATGCATTGAAAATGTTGCAGAAAGCCTATGGGGGATCTGCTCTATCGCATGCACTTGTGTTTGATTGGTATACACCGTGTCCAATATATTCTCATACAAAATAAAACTCTTTTTATTTAAAATCAATTATCCATATTTTATTGATAACTAGCTGATCCCGGTGCGAGCGTTGCTACGCCTTCAACTAAATGAATGAACATTACATAGAACTGACGCTTTTTTTTAATGAGTTTTTTTTTTGAGTAATAAGGAGTTCAAACCTAGGAGTGTATCGAAAAGTAGTTATAAACTTCCAAATAATAAAATAGGCATGAAAACATGGTTAAAATTAACATACTATTTCAGTTTATTATAGCTTAACATGTTTACAAAAGATCCAAACGGAAAACTAGTCATCATGTTCATTTCGTAGAATGCCCGTACCTTTGATTTGACACCTGCCATCAAATTCCCACAGCACCTTTGTGCACTTCCTGATGCCGCTGCCCAATTTTTCTTAAAATCGGTCATGTTTTGGGACACTGTACCATCCTTCTTAAATATACGCTTGACTATTGCCCAATAGCGTTCGATCGGTCGCAACTGGGGACAGTTTGGTGGGTTGATGTCTTTTTCTACGAACTTGATGTTATTCTCCGTCAGCCACTGTAGAGTGGATTTGGCGTAATGTGCCGATGCCAAATCTGGCCAGAAGAGAGGAGGGGACTGGTGCTTTATACAATGGTAGCAACCTGTTCTTCAAACATTCCTTTTGATAAATCTCAGCATTTATAGTTCCTTTTGTATAGAAATTGAAGAACGCAAGCCACATGTGCAAATAGCTTGCCAAATGAGCACCTTCTGACCGAATTTCTCCATCGCAACAGTCGTATCTGCGGGTTGGCACACGTTCCCAACAGATTTAGTATAAAACTGCGGCCCCGGTAGCGTTCTTGAATCTTCTTTAACGTATGTTTCGTCATCCATCAAAATGCACTGGTCGACATTGTCCAAAATGCAGCTGTACAGCTTTCGAGCCCTGGTTTTGGCACGAGACTTTGTTCCGGAGTTTGTTTGGGCACTTCTGCTTTTTGTACGTCTTCAAGTCATTCCTGCGCTTGATTCGTTGAATCATTCCGATGCTGGTCCTGAACTTCTTGGCTAGATCGCGAGTAGAGGCAGATTTGTTCCGTTGAATATAATCCACAACTTTTGGTCCAAATCGGGGTTGCTGGAGCCGGGTTTCCGGCCACTTCTGGTAAATCCTTGAGGGAGCACTCCTTACCAAACTTTTCGATGATGCGTTTTACACTTGCCGGGTGAACCAGACAATACACAGTTTGTGGCTTAGTTACCTGGATAATTCACAGGATTGGTTGAAATATGTGTTTGAATTCACCATAGAAACATTTCTTGCATTCAAAAAACCCCGCATACCATTTTTGATTCTATTTGCTTGATTAGTTCTCAAGCTATGCAGAAATTTGTGTTTCATTTGTATGCGAGCCGGAAGGGGGAAGCGGTCTCAAACAATCATAAGAACCTTCCCCAGCCCAAAAAGTACCTGCATACATATTTTCACAAGATCGGTCAGACAGACAGTCAGACAGAAATCCATTTTAATATAAATAAAAATCCTGTTTCCAATAACCCCCACATGCCAAATGTGGTTTCATTTACTTGAATAGTTCTCGAGTTATGCAGAAAATTGCGTTTCATTTGTATGAGAGCCCCCCCCCCCCTCTCAGAGGACAAAGGGGTCTCAAACCACCATATAAATATGTCTGACCTTCAAAAAAATCCACATGCCAAATATGATTCCATTTGCTTTATTAGTTCTCGAGTTATGCAGAAATTTGTGTTTCATTTGTTTGAGAGACCCCCCCCCCCTCCCCCCTTCAGAAGGCGGAAGAGTCTGAATGACCATAAAAACATTTCTCTCCTTCAAAAACCTCCATATGCCAAATTCGGTTCCATTTTCTTGATTAGTTCTCGAGTCATGCATAAATTTGTGTTTCATTTGTATTTTCATTTGTCCCTTCGGAAAAGGGAGGGGTCTCAAATTAGCATTGAAACAGTATTCATCTACAAAAACCTCCACATGCCAGATTTGGTTCAATTTGCTTGATTAGTTCTTGAGTTATACAGCCCCAGGGCGAAGAGGAATCTGAAACCATCGTAGAAACCTTTCTTGCCTTTAAAACCTCACACATGCTAAATTTGGTTTCTTTTGCTTGGGGTCTCAAACCACCGTAGAAACATTTCTTGCCTACAAAACCTCCACATGCCATTTTTGGTTCCATTTCTTTGATTAGTTCTTGAGTTATGCAAAAAATAGTTTTTCATTTGCATGGGAGCCCCCCTTTCTAAAGGCGGGAGGGGTGTCGAACTATAATAAGATCCTTTCCCGGACCCAAAAACCGCTGCATACAAATTTGCATAGTGGTAGGGATAGTTCTCATGTTTGGTTTAAATTTGTGTTTCGTATGTATGGTAGCCCCCCTTTTCAGAGTGAGGAGAGGTCTTAAATTACCACAAAAACATTTCTTGCCTTCAAAAACTCACCCATACAAATTTTGGTTCCATTTGCTTGATTAGTTCTCGAGTTATGCAGGCATTTGTTTTTAATTTGCATGGAATCCCACCCTTTCTAGAAGCGGGAGGGCTCTCGAACTATCATAAGATGCTTTCCCGGACCCAAAAACCACTGAAAAAAAATTTGGTTGAAATTCGTTTCATTTGTATGAGAGCCCCCCTTTTTAGAGGGAGGAGGGGCTTTGAACCACCATAAAAACATTTCATGCCTTGAAAAACTCGTCCATTCCAAATTTGGTTCCATTTGCTTGATTATTTCTCGAGTTATGCAGAAATTTGGGTTCCATTTGTTTGAGAGCACCCCCTCCCCCCTTCCTCCTCATATGACGGAAGAGTCTCAAATCACCATAGAAACATTTCCCTCCTTCAAAAACTTCCACATCCGAAATTTGGTTCCATTTCTCTTATTAGTTCTCGAGTTATGCAAGGATTTGCGTTTCATTTGAATAGGTTCCCCCCCTTTCAGAAAGGGGAGGGGTCTCAAATCAACATAGAACAATTTTTTGTCTTCAAAAACCACCACATACTAAATTTGGTTCCATTTGCTTGATTAGTTCTCGAGTCATGCAGAATAGTGTATTTCATTTGTATTGGAGCCTCCCCTTTTATGACGGGGAGGGTTCTCAAGCTACCAGAAAAACCTTTTTTGCCTTCAAAAACTCACACATGCTAAATTTGGTTTCTTTAGCTTGATTAGTTCTCGAGTTATGTAGAAATTTGTGTTTCATTTGTATGGGAGCCCCCCTTTCCAGTAGAGGGAGGGGTCTCAAACCATCATAAGATTATTTTCCGGCCCCAAAAATCTCTGCATGCAAAATTTCACTCCGATCGGTTCTTCCGCTCGCGAGTTAAATCGTGATAAAGGAAACCCCAACTCATTTTTATTATATAGATTTTACCCATTATATTGCAATCTAATCTAAACAAAAATGATCACCAAAAATTCATTTTAAATCGGATACTTCTCAAATTTTCAGGGATTAAATAACTATGTATTAACTATGTTTTGGCATAATTCATTTATTGAATTTTCTCCCCCAAGCTGAATGCTCGTACATTTCTCTTAACACTGCTCATGAGATCTTGGGTGAGGCTTTGTCCATCTTCCTTACACAATTTCTCCCAGTTTTTCATCAAGGCTTCATCGGTTTTGAATGTTTTTTCCGATTTTCTTCAACTTGTTCTTCATTATCGCCCAAAACTTTTCGATCGGACGAAGTTCTGGTGTATTTGGCGGGTTCACCTCCTTCGGGACCACATTGATGCCCTTCGCTCCATACCAATCCATTACAGGCTTGGCGTAATGGCACGAACCGAGATCCGGCCAGAACAGCGTGGGACCACGGTGAGGGCGGAGGAAGGGCAGCAAGCGCTTCTGCAAGCATTCCTCTCGATAAATCTGCCCGTTTATGGTGCCGGTTGTAACGAACTGCTTGCTGTACCGTCCGCACTCGCAGATGGCCTGCCACAACAGGTATTTCTTCGCGAATTTGTCCATCTTTCTCTTCCGGAACTTTTCCGGAACCTCCACCATGCAGGACATACCGACAAAAAAACTCGAGGCCGGGGATTTGTTTGGTGTCCGCCTTGATATATGTCTCGTCGTCCATGACGAGACAGCCTGGCTTGACCAGCCACTCACGGTACTTCCGCGCACGCAATTTGGCCACCGTGTTTTTGCTTGTCAGTCCAGTTTGGCGCCTTCCTGACCTTAAAAACACATAGCACAGCCCGTTTCATGGTCTGCTGGACGAACCGACAAATTGACCTTTTTGGCCACGTCTCGGTTGGAAAGTTTCGGGTTATTCTTAAAGTACTGCCTTATCTTCCGCGCCTTCTCTGGGTATTCCGTTTTCGGTTTTCGGCGCGCCGCTCGATGGTCTTCGTCTCCTGGAACATCTTCACAACACGGGACACGGTGGAATGGTGGATTCCAAGCCTTTTGCCAATCCAGCTGTGCGACTGACCAGGATTATCGATCACCGCGCCCAAGATTTGCTTACTCGACAGATCGCAATAATTTTGCACACATAAACATAACACTCTAAACTAGTATTACACAAAATTTCATTAATTTTTACTCACGCAATAAAAAGTTACACCCAAAAAAAAAGTGTCGCATTTTTTCCGAGTCCAATCTTTTATACTGATCAACTACAGCATATGTTTTGGAATAACACCGCCTTTAATCTTCTTGATCAGCTCCAGGCGTTTTTCGAAACCGTCACAGGTGGCACGCACGACTTCCATCGGCATTTCGTCCCAAATTCGTTTGATTACGGTTTTGAATTGGTTCACGCCCTGTGGTCATTTACCTTCGCCAGCATGTATGACTATACGAAATAATCCAAAGGGTCCAGATCTGGTGAACTGGGAGGCCATTCATTCTTCAAAAAGCCGGTCAAATTTTCTCGGCACCAGCCCTGAACGAGATTTGCAGTATGCGATGGCGCTCCGTCCTGCTGAAACACATTGTGATCATCTCGAAACACCTCTTGTACATATGGCTTGACAACTTTCTCCAAAACTTCCGTTTTATAATATACGGCATTCACTTCAACGCCTTTTTCGATGAAAATCAGTGGTAATTTGCCTCGCTTGCAAATTCCTCCCCAAACCATCACTGACGCAGCACTTTGGAACCGTGGAATATTCCTATCACTCTCTGGAACAGTTCTAGAAGAGAGAGCCCACAATCTGTCGTTCTGGACATTGTGTGATTGTTGCAAGACGAATAACGTTTCGTCGGAAAAGATAAATTCTTCCCCACCGTACCGCGACAAAAGCAGACTTGCTCTTTCGAGTCGTTTCTGCTTGGAAGGTTCCAAAACTCCGTAAACCTTACGTTTCTTGAAAGCTTGGAATCCGAGGTCATTTTGCAGTATATTGTGTATTGGCGATCTCGAAACATTCAGATCTGCGGCCATTTTACGTACAGAGCGCTGTGATTTTCGTCTAATGCGTTCCCTGACCACTTTAACAACTCGTGCAGTCCGCACCATACGAGTACGACCGGATCTCTTCCGGTCATCCAACGAGCAGGTGTCACGGTACCTTCGGATGGTTCGATACACAAAATCCCGCTTTACTCCGAGGCTTTTCAAATATCTTAAAAAAAAACCCCAAAAACTTTTTTATCACCACAGCACAAAACTCCTTCATCGCTGGTAAAAGATAAACACCGAATGAAAACAATCGGACATAACCTAAAAGCGTTTGTACAAACATAGTGCAAAACTACACCAACACATACGTGAAGCATATTGACTAGTTGCACGACACCAATGCAAGGAAAAAGTGAGAATATATTGGACACGGTGTAAGTCGTCCAAAGAGGGTCGCCTCATGATCGTCGTCCAGCAACATCAATAAACGAAGAAAACATCGAAAAAGTGAAGAAAATTGCGCTGCAAAATTGCCGTGTGACTGAGAGAGAAATATCAACATATCACGATGTTTTGGGCATGAGACGTGTGTCCGCGCGGTTTGTTCCAAAATTGTTGAATTTTCTTCAAAAAGAACGCAAAACTGTCGCTAAGGAGATGGTGACGAGACTTGGGTCTATGAGTACGACGCACAGTGGGACGAAATAAAAAAAAAAGTGGATATTTAAGGCGAGCTATTATGTCTTCTAAAATGTTTCTACATTTCTTGAGTACTTTATTTTTTTACCCCTTAACAAATTTGATTTAAGGGGTGTATACACCTGGATAAAAATTTAATTCTGGTTCAAATCGATAACCATGTTTTAAAAAATTGCAGATTAGGTCAATTCATGACTCTTTGTAGAAGACAACAACTTTCTATCTCTTAACTGGACGAAGTTGTAGGGTGAAAAAGAAATAACAAATGTAATACCCCCTTAAATCTCGTGTATTTATCATAACTTTTTTATTTGAAGTTTCCAATTTTGTAAATGTTCAACGAAGTTTTAGGTATCTCAAAAATATACTTTGTTGTAGAAGACAACTAATTATTAAAGGATTTAAAGGATTTACGTCGGTTTTCATGATTTGTTTAGCTATCTTAGAGGATGTGTAGATTACAGGTCAGCAGGTACTAGCAGCTAAATTTAACGATAATTTATTTAAAAAATGGATACTCGACGTTGGAACAGCCCAGCAATCATCGGAATGGCGCTTCCAAAATGAGCCGAAACCACGCTTATCGGTTCAGTAGTTTCCGAGTCTATGAGGTTCAGAAGACAGAAATTCGTTTATATATATATATATATATATATATATATATATATATATATATATATGTATGTATATATATATATATATATATATATATATATATATATATATATATATATATATATATATATATATATATATATATATATATATATATATATATATATATATATATATATATATATATATATATATAAGTTAGAAGGTCCATTAATTATGTCACGCAGTTTGCGAAAACGTGACGATCCATACAAAAAATTTGAAGGTCCATACAAAAAACGTGACAAGGGGGAGGGGGTTATAAAAAGTCATTTTTGCGTGACGTAATTAGTGGACGTTCTATATCGAACGATTCCTGAAACTACACTGACAACAACCACTTAGCACCCGAACCTCAGTTCATCGACATTGTCAACTCAGCATACCACAACACCGTAGTCCAATCGGCCATGGTAACAATCGACCGATTTACCAACAGAGCACCACATCATCAAGTATGGTGCAACGACTAGATTATTGCAACATCAGCACCACCGGCTGGAGAGCAACGACATCGTCGAACCATTGCCATCGTTCGACACGCATTCTAAAGGATCAGCACTTTGCATGTGCCGAAGTCCAGCTATCGATCGAGTACATCGAGAACCATCGACGACGAACCGGGACGTCAGCAGAAATTATCAACCACGCGCCTCGTTAGGGAACTCAGCTTAGGTTTAATATTGGAAATAAAGTTTAGTCTTAATTTATCAGTTAGTTCGATCGGTTTATCTTTTTTAAAAACGTATCCGTGATATCCGGTTCTTTAATTGGCGCAGTCGTACGGAGACGATTACCTCCAGGAAAAGTAAAAAGTGAAATTATCATCGCAGTGTTTTTGAAGATAAAAATTTACTTTGTTAATACGGAACAATTTTGTGTTCCTCCTATGGAAGAGGAGAGTGATTAAATGATTGTGTGAAGAAAATAAGTTCGACGAACAGCAACAACGTAGTGATCAGATGAAATTTAGAACAAAGAAAAAGCTTTAATGACGTTGAAACTGTTATCAGTGATTGTGAAATTATTCTTAGTGATCGCTTAAAGAAACTAGAATATTCAATCGACGAAACGCAGTGCTGTACTCGAAAAAACAAAAAAAAAATCCAACTCGGAATGATTGCAACAACAATATTCACCCTGTAAGTAATAAACTTTTACCTTATTTTATATGACGAAAAAAAAAAAAAAATACACAAATGATATTAGTTTTACATAGTGCAAAAATAGTGCCGTTCTAAATAATTCAAACATAATTCAAACCGCGACACGTTAGGGTTTAGGCCTGCTCAAAATCCAACCCACCGGGATAAAGGTGTGTAACTAAGCATAGCAGAGTGAATATCTGCACAAGAAACTTTCTTTACTCAAAATCCAATCCACCGGGATAAAGGTGTGTATTTGAGCATTGCAGAGTGAATATCTGCATAAGAAAATTTCTTTGCTTAGAATCCAATCCACCGGGATAAAGGTGCGTAACTGAGCATCGCAGAGCGAATATCTGCAAAGAAAATCTCCCTCTGACCATCCACCGGTACAGTGATAATCTCGTACCGGGCAGGAGACCAATCGCATAGCAGAGCGCATATCTGTTGCAGATGCGATAGGTACAGTGAGAGCATTTTCGCGGCCTGAAACCCTTGCTGACAACGTAGCAGAGCGCATATCTGCAACGTTACAGTCAGATTATCGCGATTAGACGTTAATAATAATAATAATATAAAAAAAAAAAAAAATTATTTTATCCTTTTCCAACATTTTGAATTGATTATTAACATATATCTTCTTTCTTGAGCATAGGAGTTTTTATGGAACGTTTCCACCCATATAATCTAAGAAATAAAGACAAGAATAGCGCAGAAATGGAAAATAACAACTCAAACCCGATTCCACCTCCACCTCCTCAATCTAACCCTTTACCACTACCAAATAGAAATGCAGGAATCGAGGAAACACAAAGAATTTTCGAACAAGCAGAAAAAATTATGAAATCGTTGCAGACCCCGCAATCGATTACTGCTTTGCAACCGTTTGACGGTAACCCCGTCAAATTACATAAATTTTTGAGATCAGTAGAAAATTTAATGCCATTTCTGGCCCCGCTTAAGAATACACCTTTCGAGAAAATTTGGCTTCAAGCCATTCGTTCAAAAATAATAGATGGTGCAGACCAGGTACTCGAAACTTACGGTACGCCTCTCGATTGGGATGCCATCAAGGCAAACTTAATTGCATACTATAATGATAAGCGAGATCCTGTCACGCTTACTAGGGAGCTTTTTCAACTCCAACAAACAACTGATATTGAAAGCTTTTTTGGGCAGGTCCAAAATTTGCTTTCGCTGCTCATCAATAACACTAATATTTCCACAAACGACGAAAATGTCAAACAGGACCGAATCCAAACCCATAAAGAAAATGCTTTACAAGTTTTCTTAGCGGGTTTGAAAGAGCCAATCGGGGGAAATGTTCGTGCCAGGCAAACAGCAAACATCAAGCAAGCGTTTGATGTAGCGATAGAGGAAAGAAATTTCCAAAGCAGGACTGGTTTAGTTAAGCCAAGCTTGCCGGCACCAGCACGCATTCATAAATCAATAAATTTTACACCAACGCCTCAATTTAAACAACCAATGAATTTTCAATTTCCGCCAAGAGATACACCGAGATTTATTCCACCGGTATATCCCCCTCGTCGACCAATGCCTTATTTTCAACACCCTCAGAGACCAAATATACCGCGTTTTAATCCCCCTCAAAACGTAGCTTCTCGACCAAACCAAGGAGCACTTCCAGCTCCAGAGCCGATGGATGTGGATAGATCTATCCGGTCAAAATTCGTCAACTATGTTAACCGACCACAAAATAGTTATAAAAATTTGCAAAAACCAAATTTCTCCCAAAACAACAGATTCACTCCAGCAGTTCCACCGAGAACAGCTAGAATAACTGAGCTAAGGAACATGGAGCAATATTATGAAGACCCTTACGGTCAGAACTTCTATGGTGAAAATTCAAATAATGGTTTCGACGAAGATGGTTCATACCATGCTTTTTATACACAAACCCCGAATTACGAAAGCCCATCATATTACTATCCTGAGGCTTCATTTGATGAATATTATCCGAATTATGATTATGCACCTTCGCACACAGACAACTCTCAAGAAATCGCTGAAAATTACGTAAAGCGAGATGATCGAGAATCGATCGATAATCTAAATTTTCAGTTGGAGATAAACCCTCACCCTCCAAAATAGAGAATAGAAATTTTATCCCCTACATTAGAATTCCTACCCGTCAAGGATTTGACCTGAAATTATTAATAGATACCGGCGCGAACAAAAATTACTTATGCCCACGATTTGTGAAAAATCCAATCAAACTTCCACAAGCCACCGCCGTGTCTAATATTGCAGGCAAACATATTATCGACGAGTATGTTAATTTTAACCCATTTCCGGATGTAACAGAAAAAGCCTTTAAATTTCACGTCTTTGATTTTCACAAATTCTTCCACGGACTGATAGGTTATGAAACCTTACAAGAATTGAATTCGAGCATCGATACCAAGGATAATTCGTTAACGGTCCTTGGAACAAAAATCCAAATGCACAAAAGGTATCCTGAACCTTTTACAAAGGAGATTTCGAGCGAATCAATTCACAACATAGAGATACCAGTTTCCGAGCAATCTGGCGAATTTTTGCTCGAAGATGATCTTGAAATTGATTCTAATCTTTTTATAAGTGCTGGTTTATATCAAGCAACAAATCATAAAGCTGTTGTGAGTCTTAGGAACAGTTCAGAGGAAACTCGGACACTTTCATTAGAGTACCCACTTGAAATTACTCTCAACAATTTTGAATGTTGTACACAAGAGACCGAATTGAACTCTTCAGAAGTTCAACCTGGTAGATTTAAAAAACTTCTCGATCAGCTTCGGCTAGATCATCTAAACTCTGAAGAAAAAGAACAACTAACTGCCGTGATTAATGATAACCAAGACGTTTTTCATATGGATGACGAATCATTAACCGCAACCAATGTTGTTACTCATAAAATCATAACCACGGACGAAATCCCAGTCTACCAAAAAAGTTACCGATACCCGTATTGCCACAGGGAGGAAGTATGCAGACAAATTCAAAAAATGCTCAAGGAAAACATTATTCAACCATCTACTTCCCCATGGAACTCTCCCATCTGGGTCGTTCCGAAGAAAATTGACGCAGCTGGCACACAGAAATGGCGAATTGTAGTCGATTACAGGAAGCTTAACAGCAAGACGGTGGACGACAAATTTCCCATTCCGAATATTACTGAGATATTAGATAAATTAGGTAGAAGTAGATATTTTACTACCTTAGATTTGGCCTCAGGATTCCACCAAATTCTGATGGATGAAGAAGATATTCAAAAGACAGCATTTTCGACTGAAAATGGTCACTATGAATACCTTAGAATGCCATTTGGGTTGAAAAACGCCCCAGCGACATTCCAAAGAACGATGAACGCTGTTCTCATAGGCTTAGCTGGTAATATTTGTCTAGTGTACATGGACGATATTATCGTCTTTAGTTATAGCCTACAGGAACATTGCGCGAATTTGAATCGAGTTTTTGCAGCCCTTAAGAAAGCCAATTTGAAAATTCAGCTTGACAAAAGCGAATTTCTACAAAAGGAGGTTTCATTTCTTGGACACGTAGTGAACGAACAAGGTGTGAAACCCAATCCAGAAAAGATTGAAGCCATAAAAAATTGGCCAATTCCAAAAACTGAAAAAGATATCAAATCTTTCCTTGGTACTTTAGGTTACTATAGGAAATTTATTCGAGATTTTAGCCGCATAACAAAACCTTTGACACAGTGCCTTAGAAAAGATGAGGACGTGAAGCATACGCCTGAGTTTATCAAAGCCTTCGAGAAGTGCAAAGACATACTCAGTAGCAGTGCTATATTAATTCATCCAAATTTCGATACTCCTTTCGTTTTGACAACCGACGCTTCAAAATACGCCATTGGAGCCGTCTTATCACAAGGGCCTATAGGAAGAGACAAGCCCGTTGCCTTCGCGTCAAGAACTCTGAACAAAAGTGAGGAAAATTATTCTACAATCGAAAAAGAATTACTTGCCATCTACTGGGCAACAAAATATTTCCGACCATATCTCTTCGGACACAAATTCATTTTATATACTGATCATAAACCATTAACATGTGCTGTGAATCTCAAAGATCCATCAAGCAAAATCGCTAGATGGATGATCGCACTGTTGGATTATTCTTATGACATCAGATACCGTGCCGGAAAACAGAATGTTGTCGCTGACGGTCTTTCGAGGATTCCTCATGAAATAAACGTCAACGAAGAAGAAAACTCATCATCAGATGATGTAACACAGCATTCAGCAGACACAGATGACAGTGAGTTCATACCGTGTACTGAAAAATCAGTGAATATGTTTTCGAATCAAATTATTCTTAACATTGGACCAAACGAATGCGAAAGGACAGGTGAACAAGTGTTCCCCAAAATACTAAGACATACGTTTACCAAAGTAAACTTTGGCGTCCCACTCTTACTACGAATTTTCAAGGAATTTATGGATCCAAAACGTGTCAATTGTATCTATTGCCCTGAAAACCTTATTAATTCGATACAAGTAATTTTTAAAAATTATTTCTCCCGCGTTCGGACTTTTAAAGTCTTCATTTCCCAGAAATTTTTAATTGATCTCAGAACGATAGAGGAACAAAATGAAGTAATCGAAACTACGCACACCAGAGCTCATAGGGGCATTGACGAAAACTTGATGGTAATTAACCACAAATATTTTTTCCTAAAATGAAGAAAAAGATCAGAACACACGTCATATTGTGTGAAAGATGTAAAGCCGCCAAGTATGAACGACATCCATATAAAATAAGCCTCGCTAAAACTCCCATTCCAGAAAAACCGCTTGATATAGTGCATGTGGACTTTTTGATATGCCAACCAAATATATTCATGTCCGCAGTAGACAAATTATCCAAATTTGGAATGCTTATACCCATAAAATCGAGATCCATTCCCGACGTCCGTTCTGGACTTACAAAATTCTTTTCGACTTATGGATTACCGAAACTTATTGTATCCGACAATGAGCCGGCATTAAAATCAATTGAAGTAAGAGGTATGCTAGCAGATTTAGGAATTGAGACATATTTTACACCTTCAAATAAAAGCGAAGTGAACGGAATTGTCGAACGTTTCCATTCAACCATTGAAGAAATGTTGCGCTGTAATAAAACGAAATATGAAGACTTGAATCATAAAGAACTCTTCAGAATTATTCTAGCCTTATATAATGATACTATTCACTCCTCAACTAAAATGCGACCCAAAGAAATATTCTTTGGAGTTAAAGAAGGGGAGACGAGGCCAAACAGTATCGAAGAAATTTTAAGAAAACAGAATGAAATATATGATGAAGCGACGTTAGCGCTCAACAAGAAACAAAAACAGGATTTGGAATTCCACAACCGGAAGAAAGAAGCAGACCCACTTTTAGAGGAAAATGCACCGGTATTCATCGCCCACCAAGGAATCAAGCGTAAATTGAAGGATAAGTATAAGCGATACCAAATCGCACGAAATAATAACAAGACCTTCCTAGATCAAACAGGAAGAAAAATTCATAAAACCAAAATTAGGCGTCAGAGAAAGTGACGCCTTGCGTTAGAGAAATGATATTTAGAACTATTTTTCTTCCAGATCAATCCTAACCGCAATGGCAGACATCACCATTACGGATCTATCCAGGCACGATGGATTAATCGCGTTTGAGGAGAGAGAAGCCAAAATCATAATATCACAACACTTCCATCTTCACATTGTGGACTTGGAAGAATTTAAAACAAGCTTCATTAACATTCAATACGCTATAAAACTTTTCGAGCAACAAAATGCTACGCAAGAATTTCATAAGACACTTGATGTCAGACTAAAACAACTTTCGGAAAATTATTATCGGCTTAGACCGACGAGAACCAAACGTGGTATTCTTAACCCACTTGGAACATTTATTAAATCTCTAACTGGCAACCTAGATGATAATGACTTGCAATTAATTAAACAAACTTTGGACGATTCTAAAACAAAAACTAATATGCTGATAGAAAACAATCAAAGACAGATACATGTAAACGAAGAATTCCAATCAAAGATTAATGAAATTGTTAAACATGTAAATGATCAACAAGTGAAAATTTTAAGGAAGATCTCTAGAATTGTAAGTAACTTGAATAACCAAAATGATAATACCTTGAAAGGTATAGTTCACGATTTAATCTTCAATATGGACTTACTTAATAACCAACTGAAAGACATCTTCGAATCGATCCAACTAACTAGGATAAGGATTCTCCCTAAAGCAATATTGTCAGATTCTGAAACGAAATTTGCTATAAATAAAATGGAAGAACAAAATGTTACAATCAGTCATCCAGATCAAATTTACGAATTCATTAGTGTCGAAACTCATCATGAAAAGTTAAAAGTAATTTTCATCGTAAAAATTCCCATCTTTCTACCAGGAATATTCAAATACATTAAGTTTGAAACAATCCCAAAAGAAGGCAAA
Source organism: Aedes japonicus (assembly GCA_034211315.2). Classification (NCBI taxonomy): domain Eukaryota; kingdom Metazoa; phylum Arthropoda; class Insecta; order Diptera; family Culicidae; genus Aedes; species Aedes japonicus. The sequence continues at coordinate 37,270 of JASCZW010007453.1, read as the reverse complement.
ATTATATCAACACCCTTTAATGTAGCCATTGTTAGTAAAGAACTTACATTTGCCACAAATACTGTATGTACCATTGTTGAACAATATAGAATTTGTAAAAAACAGGAGCTCGTTAATATAACAGGCGATGGTTGTATTCACAACGCCCTCCACGGAGATGACGCAGCCTGCCCCTACGTGAATCATCGAGACATCATAGACATCAAAATCATCGATAGCCACACACTAGTAATAAAGAATGCAATCCAACCAGCACTACTGAGCTCAAATTGTAACATCAAAACTCGGATGGTAACAGGAACGATATTAGTAAAATACCCCAATTGCTCTCTTATCATAAACGGAGCTAAATACGAAGACGAAAGGACAACACACCGCCATGAAGTCAAAATCATCCCAACCATTGGAGTGGACTTCAAAGTAACAACAATTCTCGACAAACCGGATCTAGAGCAAGTGGATTCACTTCGTATCAAAAATCGGAAACACATCGAGTCGTTACAAAGGGACCACATCATACTACAACATACAACAGCAGGACTCCTTACTACATTCGCAATTACGATTATTGGGCTGATAATCTGGAACATGAGAAGGAACACCAACTCTCCTGAAAAGGTAAAACTCCAGGATAATACCAAAGACATGCCATCTTCCCTCTCCACAGATCAAAGCCATGAAGACCTCGGTTTACAGAGCGAAACCTCATCCTCAGCCGTATATGCAGAAACACGTTTAGACAGCAAACAACATTCAATATTCCGATTCTGATGTGCACAACACCACATAGTTACACCATTCAACATCGTTATGGGACCATGGACCCAAACGAGACGTTTCATCAACAACAGAACCTTTACGTCGTCTTCAGGATTCGAGACGAATCTTCTATAGGGGGAGAGCAGTTATCGAACGATTCCTGAACCACACCTGACAACAACCACTTAGCACCCGAACCTCAGTTCATCGACATTGTCAACTCAGCATACCACAACACCGTAGTCCAATCGGCCATGGTAACAATCGACCGATTTACCAACAGAGCACCACATCATCAAGTATGGTGCAACGACTAGATTATTGCAACATCAGCACCACCGGCTGGAGAGCAACGACATCGTCGAACCATTGCCATCGTTCGACACGCATTCTAAAGGATCAGCACTTTGCATGTGCCGAAGTCCAGCTATCGATCGAGTACATCGAGAACCATCGACGACGAACCGGGACGTCAGCAGAAATTATCAACCACGCGCCTCGTTAGGGAACTCAGCTTAGGTTTAATATTGGAAATAAAGTTTAGTCTTAATTTATCAGTTAGTTCGATCGGTTTATCTTTTTTAAAAACGTATCCGCGATCCATCATCCTTTAATTTATATATATATATATATATATATATATATATATAAATATATATATATATATATATATATATATATATATATATATATATATATATATATATATATATATATATATATATATATATATATATATATATATATATATATAGAGATTCTCTGAACTTTGGAAGCATTCTCGAAAACTTCGTAAATATATTGAAACACTTCTTGATTTTTTTATACTTCTCAGCTAAACTGCTGGGAAATTTTCTTACTGATCAAATCTTCCAAACGTGGGAAGTAAGGAATTGTAATACCTGCATGAGTCTGTGTCATCATAGTATGATGCGAACGGTTGTTCAGATAGTGTGCAGATGGTGTGTTCATTTTTTAAAAAGTGTCATGAGTGATGAATATCATTATGGTCATATGAATTATTTTTGTATAGACTGATTTTTCTGTTAGTCAGTGAATTTCTCTTGAATTTCAGAGAAGCTCTCTCCTGATCTTCTGCAAGGCTCTTTGCTAAAATTCTGGGAAGTTTCGTCCTGAACTTCAGACAAAACTCCTGATGAACTTCTTGGCAGTCACTTCTCATTTTTTTCGAAATTCACATTTAAGAACCCAACCTTACCTTCCAGAATCATTTGGTAAGTTTTTTATTCCTGAACATAGTTACTTTCTAAACTTCTGATAAGTCCCATCCTGAACTACGAGGAAAATTTCCGCAAAACTGTGGAAAAGTACTCTCTAGCATTTCTTGGAAAATCTTCTTAAAGTTGTTTGAAGTTTCTTCCTGAACTTCTGAGAAGTTCTTTTCTGAACTTCCGAGATGTTCTCTTCTGAACTTAAAGGGAGTATTCTCCTGGACTTCGGGGAATTTCATTCCTGAATTTCTGGAAAATTTCTGCTAGAAAGTTTCTGATTTTGTTCCTGATTTTATCAAAACTATCTACCTGAACTTCGAGAGGTTGTCATGATGAAATGCTGGAATGTTCCAACTAAACTGCTGTGAACTTTACTAAATTTTTTGAAAAATTCCTTTTTGATCATACAAATAGTGACGTCTCTGGTAAGTCTCTTCCCGAAATCCGGGAAAGTTTTTTCCTGAGCTTATTATTTCCAAACTTCTGATTCCCATCCTGAACTGCGAGGAAAATTTTATTGAAACTTTCGGAAAGCCGTCTCCAAAATTTCTAGGAAAATTTCCTTAAATTTGTTCTTGAAGTTGCTTCCCGGACTTCTAAACCTCTGGGAAGTTTTCTCCAGAGCTTTGAAAAAGTTTGTTCCGAAACTATTGGGAAACTACAGATCAAAAAATTTCATTCTGTTCTCTCCAAAGAATTTTGAGAATTTCTTATTCTGAAATTTTGAAATGTTCTCCTCTGAGGTTTGAAAAAGCTGCCTAGCACTTTCTGAGGATTAAGGTAGTGCCCCTCTTGGTTATATCCCGTCGGAAAATTGGAGAAGTTTTGTTTCTGAACTTCTGGGAAGTTCAATCTTGAATTTCTGGAAAGAACTCCAAAACCTCTGAAAAATTCCAAACTTCAAAGAAGTCCTCCTCCCTACATTTCTCCCGAAGCTCTGATAAGCTCTCTCCTGATTCTTGGGGAAGTTCTGTCCTGGTAATTCTGGTAATAATGATCTTGAACTTCGGTAATGTTCGGTCCCGAATTTTTGAAGGTTCTTCTTGCTTGAACTGCTTGCTCCCAATACTTCTAAACTTTCAAGGATGTGCCCTTAATTCTTTTCTTTCTATACTTCTAGGAATCTACGACTAATTCAGGGATATATTTCTAAATCCATAGAACAAATGTACTGAAATGATGCGTTTAGTAGTACTTTGGAAAATTTCAGAGTTTTGAGTCTTATTTCAATAGCTCATAACATTTACTGTTATTCTGTCCCCGAGTGGTTACCGACTAGGCTTTATAGCAAATGTTAGGATCACAAAAGTAAAAGTATTCAAACGAGAAAATAAAATTTACTTTTTGTTATTCCGACCCAAGACGTATTGGTGGTCCAAATAACTCGAGCTCCTAGTCACGGTGTATTCTATTATTTAGATAATAAAAAACCTTTTAATGACAATATGGCAAACAATATTTGTTGATTTAGAGGTTAAAGGGCGAACACGAAATTATTGCGACACCGAAAATGTCATGCCAATTTTCTTATAATGTTTAGAATCAAACCAAAATTTTAGGGTAGTTTTATACATATATTTACTTCAAAAATCAAAAGAAAAATTAATCGATGGAGCCTTGAGTCTTGAGCCTTTACAGTGTCATCCGGTACCAGTTTCTCAGTTTTTTTTCCATTTTCTTAACATGTCCTTCTCGTCTTTGACTGTCTTCTTGCTCTTCCGAAGTTCCCGCTTCATCATTGCCCAGTACTGCTCCACCGGGCGCAGCTCCGGACAGTTTGGCGGATTCATGTCCTTTGGAACAAAATGGACAGAATTGGCCTCATACCACTCCAGGACACTTTTAGAATAGTGGCATGATGCCAAATCTGGCCAAAATAGCGGAGCTTCGTCGTGCTTCTGCAAGAACGGCAAAAGGCGCTTCTCGAGGCACTCAGATTTGTAGATCTCGCCATTTACTGTGCCCTTTGTCACGAAAGGCTCACTCCTCAATCTGCAAGAGCAGATGGCCTGCCAAATGAGATAGTTGGAGGCGAACTTCGACATTTTCTTCTTCTTCAATTTGTCGTCCACATAAAACTTGCTCTTGCCTGTGAAAAACTCCAACCCCGGAATTTGCTTAGCATCGGCTTTTATATACGTTTCGACGTCCATCACACAGCAGCCATATTTTGTCAGCATCTTCTCGTAGAGCTTCCGTGCCCGAGTTTTAGCCGTCGATTGTTGCCGCTCATCGCGGTTTGGGAAGTTCTGTACCTTGTATGTATGTAGTCCAGCTCTCTTTTTTGCATTCTGGACGTAGCTCTGCGACATGCCGATCTTTTTAGCAAAATCACTGCTTGAGACGTTGTGATTTGCTTTAATCATCCGCTTCACCTTTCCCTCTGTCTTTTTGTTCTCTGGTCCCGGTTTTCTTCCAGCTCCTTTGCCGTGGTCCAACGTCAACCGCTCCTGGAACCGCTTCAACACTCTGGAGACGCTTGAATGGTGAATGTTCAACATTTTTCCCAACTGCCGGTGCGACAGGTCAGGAAATTCCAGGTGTTTGGAAAGAATTTGTTCTCTCGACTCGCGTTGATTCACCTCCATTTTCGTTGAATCGAAAAACACGACTTCAAGTTTAACAGCATGTAAACAATACATATCAATGAGAAAGTGTGCAAAACTTGGTTGATTTTTACCCAATGGTAAAAAAGTTATGCCCTGTTGAATGTGTCGCAATAATTTCGTGTTCGCCCTTTATATGGTGAAAACGAGATTGAACAATTTGAAAACAATAACACATAATTTTGGTTATATACCTACCTTCCATACGAAATATAGTTTTGACTATACAGCAAATTGTTAACTTTATGCGGGTATTATTTATGGTTTAGTTGATAGTAGATAGTAGATATGAGTGCTTCTTGGTTAAAATATGCAGCAAACCCTTTCAACGGTAAATTTCTAAAATTGGATTTGTATTGTTGTGAACCTTGATTTTCGTTGTGATTTCATCTTAAAGGACCAATATTATCAACGCTTTGACAGTAATTTTTAACATGGGATTGCACACTCGTGGGATTGAACACTACCATAAGTAGAGACTCCACACACTAAGAAATTATGAATTTTTCACGAGACGTAATTCATGTTTGTAAACAGTCGGGGAACGTAAAGAAAGATTTCGTGTAAAATTATGTCTCTTTTAACATACACATACGCAAATCGACGAAATATGCGTTTGATTGAATTTATTTTCTCATCTCTTTGAACTTATTCTTATGTGCTAAAGGACGCTTGCATGTGTCGGTCTCAGTGGACAGAAATTTACATATCATCTTGGTAGTGTGCATGTTACCCTCGGAAAGGGCCAATGCGATACTTATCTCCGGGCCCATTGTGTCTCCAAGTGGCCCACCGCTTTTGTTTCTTCAAGGATTTCTATTCTAAATGATACCTTCGATATTTTAAAATATTTCAACAAAGCTTCTTACCGTCTCTACTATATTGTTCAGATCCTCGTACGGTTTTGTACGGTTTTAATCCGACCTTCAAAGTATACCTCTATTTGAAATTTCAACATAAATAAAATGTCTGCTAAATCTCTGCATCGTTAAAAAAGTCTGCAACAAAAATGAAAAGTCTGCAAATTTACAGACATGTCTGTGAATATGGCATCCCTGGGCGGAGCATTCATTGTGACTGCCTTCATCTGCTCACCCACAAATTGTTCGTTTAGTCAACAAACAGGGAATCAACAAACACCCAGGGGGTCGAAAGTCCCACAAACAAAAACAGTAGATATATTGTGGGTAACGCTTCGTCTGAGAACATTTTTTATTACAGAGAAGAAAAAAGAAATCATTTACACATCTTGCCCAGAGTACCGGAACAAAACGGACAGTTCAGCGCTGATGCGAGCAACGAACGATACGATGCGATCGATTTCACACGTTCAGAAATATCCGCCATGACATATCCATCATTATCATGTTGTTTGCAATTAGCGCACTAATTATCACCAACCTACCGATCCCGTCTCGGCACACAGACACAGCGCAGCGACAAGTTTGAAGATGTCCATCCAAAGACGGTACGCTATGTGGGCTGAACGAAAGATGACATGTGTTATTGGATACATTCTGTTATTTTGGGGGCTTCAAATGGCCTACTCAGTGAGCTCAGGTCTATGTTTGTTTGAATGGGCTGACATGGCAACTTTGCTACTGAAAAAATAAGGAGAGGCATGTAGAATCCAAAGTTGAGGGCCCGTTGCAGATTATTGCTTGACAAAGTGGGCGTAATGGAAGAATCCAAGTTGAAAAAAGAAGAAGACACAGAGTGGTGATAAATCTGACAGCTCCCATGTTAAAGTATAGGAAAACAGTTAAAAATCCTTTTTAATCGTTCAAATGAATTCTAATCAAAAGCAGTTTGTTTTATGATGGAAGAAAGATCCAAAACTACTCAATAAAGACATTTTTAGCAAAATAAAAATAAAATTTAAATAATGCTCCTATTTTGCAGTTCAACACTCAGAGTATCCTTGTTACGTTTGATTACAAGATACACCGTTGACTTTGGGAATTTTAACACTTTTGTTATTTTAGAGGCAGACCACGAGCATTCTCTAGATGTTTGTGCACAATTAATTTTCTTTTCTCAAGTTCCATGATCCGTAATTTCGAGATGCGTCGATCAATCGAGAAAAACACCAATTTCTTTGTCAATGGAACATCAACAAATGCCTGTCAAACGTTTTTTGTTCCAACCACCAGGAACGCGGTGGTGTATAAAACCATGCGTCCAGATTTACTTTGAATCAAGCTTTATTGGACTGTTTTTTTTTTTCTAGCAGCACAGTTCCTCCATGCTGAGTGTGTGGTTGCTTTGCGCAGCGTCTACGTGAATGTTTTTTTCGTAGTAAACATCCTTTTTACGGTCTCGTTTTTTCGCGGAATTCGATTAAAAAGCATGCTGGACGCAAGTACAAGTGGTACCGGTCCACACCATTCCGAGCCTTCCGAGAATCGCACTGCTGTTCGGTAGTAAAAAGTGGCCAACCTTCCTGGAGTTGGAGAACTTTCGGGGTGATAACGGGAAGGAATGCAAACCGGGAGTACAAAGCGGTTGATGCTGCACTGGATCGTCGAGCAAGGCCGAACATTATTTTGCTACTGGACGCAGGTAATTGTGGGCACGTTAAAGATGTATTGACGGCAAAGGATGTTTGCAGGGAAGTTGAAGCGTGCATTCGAAGACACAGGATTGAGACGATAAGTCGGATTACTGCATAAGCTAGTAAAGACGGAGCTGTCAGCCTGCACGTCGATGGATGATTGGGTGAACCGGAGGTGCGCATCACCTGAACGGAATTGTTTCCCCGATATCCGACGTATCCCCGAAGAGCATCACTTTAAAACCCAGGAATTGCCTATCAGCGGGGATGCAATCAAAACAAAGTTGCCGCAAAAAGTGTAATTTTCTCCCGATGACACGGCGCTTGATGCGAATCGAAAAGAGGTACAACCCGAAGAGCGAACCGTGGAACGATCCCTAAATGCCGCAAATGTCATTAATTCGGCCACATCGTTCCCGACTGTAGAAGCAAGAGAAACAAAGAATCATTCTATGCGGTGGGGTCGACTATTTCGTCATAAAAAAACTGACTGGTTCGTCGATCCAGGTGCTAAAGGGCGATACGGTCAAAATTTGGTCAATATCAACTTGACGTATTTCTTTCAATTTTGCATTTAAAAAACCTGAACACCCCTCATTTTGAAGGTGTGTGTGTGTAGAATGTTGCTCTATTTTGATTTTGGAATTCACTCTTCAGTTGTCAAAATGCCGTCCAAGCAAGAAGAGCAGCGTATCAAAATTTTGCTCGCGCATCGCGAAAATCCGAGCTACTCGCACGCAAAGTTGGCAAAATCGCTAAAAGTTGCCAACTCAACCGTTACAAATGTAATTAAAGTGTTTGGGGAACGTTTGTCGACAGCCAGGAAGTCTGGATCGGGGAAAATCGAAAACCGGAAGCCGCTGAGACGACAAAGAGAGTTGCCGGTAGTTTCAAGCGAAACCCTAACCTATCTCTCCGAGATGCCGCAAATAAGCTGGGTGTATCGTCTACAACCGTGCATCAGGCAAAAAACGGAGCCGGACTATCGACTTACAAGAAGGTAGTGACTCCAAATCGCGATGATAAACAAAATACGACGGCCAAAGCGCGATCCCGGAGGCTGTACGACGATGCTGACGAAGTTTGACTGCGTGGTAATGGACGACGAAACCTACGTCAAAGCCGACTACAAGCAGCTTCCGGGACAGGAGTTTTATACGGCAAAAGGAAGGGAAAGGTAGCAGATATTTTCAAGCACACGAAACTGTCAAAGTTCGCAAAGAAATATCTGGTTTGGCAAACCATCTGTACCTGTGGCTTGAAAAGCAGCATTTTCATAGCTTCCGGGAATGTCAACCAAGAAATTTACGTGAAAGAGTGTTTGAATAAACGTCTGCTGCCTTTCCTGAAGAAACACGGTTGTTCCGTACTGTTTTGGCCGGATTTGGCATCTTGCCATTACGGTAAAAAGGCCATGGAGTGGTACGCCGCCAACAACGTGCAGGTGGTTCCCAAGGACAAGAACCCTCCCAACACGCCAGAGCTCCGCCCAATTGAGAAATACTGGGCTATTGTCGAAGCGGAACCTAAAGAAGACCAAAAAAACTGCTAAGGACGAGCAGCAGTTCAAGGCAAACTGGCTTTCTGCGGCGAAGAAGGTGGACAAGGTGGCTGTACAAAATCTGATGGCAGGGGTCAAGCGTAAGGCCCGGCAATTCGGATTTGGAAAAGACCTAACTGAATATTTTTCCTGAATTTTATACTAATTGAACTTGAAAAAGAAATTTAATTTGATTTTTTAAATAAACGATTTCACCGATTTACACGCGTTTTCCCTTGACCAAATTTTGACCGTATCACCCTTTAGTCACCGTGACCTGCTGGAAATTGTAAAACATTCGACTGGGACCGTCGTCGCTGCTAATAGGAACAGCATGAAGATGTTCAACCACCTTAAGGCAACCTTAAGGCCAGTTTGCCAAGAGGATTGCATTGCAGTACAAGAAGTGCAGTTGATTCCGGATCTTTCAGTGAACCTACTCTCCGTGAACCAGATAGTGAAAAGGGAGTACCCAGTCCTGTTTACAAATGCCAGGGGCAAGGTGATCAACAAAATAGTTGACACTAGTTATGGCTACGAAAAAGCACTTGAACGACTCCAACACCGTCAACAGGATACAAGTACCGCTTTGGCTTGATCGTATGCAACCAGCATGACACCAGGGACTGGATCATGTAAACCCACAAAGTATCCGAAAGTTTGCTTACGAATTGGTGGATGCAGACTCGATTGGAAATGCCAATGTAGGGGACCTTAAAATGTGCCCAATGAGAAATCATTGCCGACATTCGTTTAGTAAGAATGATATCTGTGGATCCGTGGAAGTAAATTCACTTGGTTGCAGCAGGTACTACATCGTCTTCGTCGTTGACAAGTATAGGAAAATGTGGGAGGATTTTTTGAAAAAGGAGTCGAAAGCACAAGTCTTGGGAAAAGTTAAGCAGTTCCACACGATAGCTGAAGAGCAGTCTGAGCGACAACTCAAGGTGCTCCGTAGTGATAGTGGGGAGGAGTTCGCAAACAAAGGTTTTGAGAACTACCTGCAGAAGCATGGAATACAGCCTCAGAAAACAACCCGGAGCAGAACGGCATGGTGGAACGCGCCAAACGATCAATAGTGGAACCCGCACGATGCTTGTCATTCGATACAAGATTGGCAAAGCCATTCTTGGCTGAATCTGTTCACACTTCTATCTAAAGGTTGTGCGGAATCAGATTGCACCACTTTTAAATGGCTGTAACTTTTTAGCCGTTGGGTATTTTCTTTTGAAATTTTGTGGCTCGTGTTTTAAATCGGTACCATAAACAATTTGACCATCGATCGAAAATAAAAAAAAGTGGCAAAAATGGATCTCCGTATAGTGTTAAGCATCACAAGCGGGTAATTCAAGCTTTCAAGAGGAATCCCAACAATTCAGTTCGAGATGTGGCGAAGAAACTGAATCTAACCAAAACTTTCGTACAAGATGCGTAAAAACGTGAAGGACTACACACGTACAAAGTCCAACAGGCGCCTAATCGCGATGAACGGTAGAATACGGTAGGTAAAACACGTGCACGGAAGCTCTACACCCAGATGTTGACGAAACCACATTGCCTCGTTCTGGATGACGTTCCGGCAGCTTCCGGGGCTCCAGTTTTTCACTGCTCATCATAAATTCGATGTTCCTGAGGACGTTAGAAAGCAGAAGATGTCAAAGTTTGCCAAAAAATATATGATTTGGCAAGCAATTTGCTCGTGTGGAAAACGGAGCACGCCATTCGTGACAATTGGAACGGTCAATGGTCAATGGTAACTAAAGGAATGCCTCAAAAAGCGTCTACTTCCTCTTCTAGGGTCACACGATAGCCTTACGATTTTCTGGCCGGATTTAGCCTGATGCAATTACTAGAAAGAGGTTTTGGAGTGGTAAAAGGCTCAATTTTGTGCCAAAGCATCTCAAACCCCCGAACGCACCGGAACTGTGGCCAATGGAAAATTACTGGGCCATCATGAAGCAGGCACTTTGGAAGCATCCTAAGGAAGTGAAATCGGAGGAAGATATGAAGAAAACAAGGATTGCCACGCAAAAAAAAGTTGGTACAAATGTTGTACAGGATTTTATGAGTAGTGTTAAGAATAAGGTTCGTGCATTTGGATATTGAATTGAAATTGAATAAAACAAACATGGAAAAATATTCATAACATGTTTCATTTTACTCCCTCAAAGTTTGAAGATGAATAGTTGAACGGGAGAATTTTGCCGAATATTTGTGTGTGTCGCAATTTGATTCCGTACACCCTTTATTTGCTCAACCGATCACCCACGCATGGTCATGATTCAAATCCGCGCAAATTTGGACGGCTAAGAATCCAAATTTATTGGCACCAAAGCCCATGGTGCAACTTTCGAAGCAAGGACGTCGGAAGTTCGATCCCAATGGAGTGTGTCTTCGTAGGATACGACGATATGACGATATGAAAGAGATGATTATGATTATGATGAGACTTAAAGACTGTACTCAAAAAACAATGAGACATGGTTGGTAGCCAAAATAAGGATTTTCTTCAAAGTTTCAGGAAATAAACTACAACATTATTGGTAAGTTTCTATTGCATTGATTTATTGGATCTCCTCTCAACGACACGATGAGGGTTATTCCTAGAATCAGAGTGACGGTTGTCACTTGGTGAAGTGAGAAAAGTCACTTGCAGTGACGTGACTCTCCATTTGATTTTTACCCAGAAGAGTCAAGTCACTGCAAGTGACTTTTCCCACTTCACCAAGTGACTAACTTCACTTCGGCTCTCGGAATAACCAACAATGAGGTGTCTCATATTTCACGAGTACAGCCTTTATTCACCAGTGATTCGTTATACTTCCCTCCGATACCTTTTCGCCTGGTATTTCAAGTACGGACTTTTCATCAATCAAATGGCCTTGACCCCAACATTCTTCCAAGAAAAATTGTCGGAGGAGATAAACATGGTTCAGCCTCCATGTTTTGAGAAATCGAATCAACACAAGCTGGTATGTCGCCTAAAGAAAGCTCTAAGGGCTGAAACAGTTCAGTCGTGTCTGGAATATGAAGCTTGACGCGGCAATTCGACGTGAAGTACGACCCGTGCTTGCATCTTAAGTCGACCGTAATCGAATCCGCGACGTTTGATACTGTCGCAAGCGAACGAGTTGAAGCACTTAGGAAAATCGAGCAGCTGACTATGATCAGGATCATCCACGACCAGAAAGCGCCAACGTATCGGTGTTTCGCGTGTACAACATGCTAGCTGAAAGGCTGCATCTACACCGATGAATCCCAGTATGATGCTGACCAAGGAAATGAATTCAGAAGCAGCTGATGAGACACACCTAAGCTTCGATATGGCTGAGCGAACGGTACGTACACAGCTGTGAAACACCGCTCGATATCTAGGAGTACGCCAAGAAAGGGAATTTTGAATTGACGGGCTATTCGCATACTAACTGGGCTGTGGACTAGGATGATAGAATACCTACTAGCGACTATATATTCATGATTCACGGGGGTTTGCGGTGTCCTGGAGTTGCAGGTCTCAATCAATGATCGCGCTCTCTACATGCGAAGCAGAGTATATGGCCTTGTCCGCATCCGTTAAGGAGGCCATGTGGCGGAGTAGTTTGATGTCACGGCTTTAAAGAGACGGATTAAAGAGACCTATTATGAAGTTATGGGGACGTTCTTGGGGGAAACTGGGATCATAATGTGTTGAGGCCAGCTCCGGCCAGAAAACGACATCGTCTTTCGTATGATGTTTCTTAACGAATGCCACAACTTCCGGTATGCACTTCGTGCTGTACACCTCCCCGTTGACCGTAAGTCCCGAAGAAAAGAAGAGCAGATCTGACGTACCCTTCTTACCGATTTTCAGCCATAAGAGGACATTCTCCTGTAGCTTCTTGTGGGAGAAGCACTTCACGTCGCTGTTTACCTGCTTCCTGGAAGACGTGATATAGCCAGTCCCCTGACAGTCCTTTCCGTCGAATGTCAGGTAGATTTCATCTTCTTTGATCACAACCACATTGCGCTGGGAAGACATCATCCGCTGCTGCTTTTGCAGTGAAATGTTGCTTGCCATTACGGTTGAGCACCTTTTTTTCACTTTGAACGCCTTCAGTCCTTGCCTTTGCTGCACTTTTTGTACGTATGATCTTGACTTCCAAACTTTGCGAGCCACATTTCGCATATAAAGATCGGGATTCTTCTTAATAATGGTTACCACCTTCTTATCCATTTGTCGGGAGCTTACTTTTAGATTTGTTCCACTTACAACCTTAAGATCCATAGTCAAGCGCTGGTAGAATGATTTGCAAACAGAGAACAAGGTACTTTTCGGTAGTTTTAATTTCTTGGCAAGATTGCGTACTGATGCATTCGGAGTTTGCAGCCGTTCGTACAAAGAGCATTGGCGCACTTCCACTTGATTCGATGCCTTTTTACTGAATGTAACACGAATACAAACATGTTGTACCACGAAATTAAGTGGAGAGTTTCAGCGATCCATGATATAATTCAAAATCTACACTGAAAGAAAAGTGTCCGAAATTTAACGTGGACAAGCATTATGCAAAACCGAGTGTACGCAGAGGACTAAAGAGAGCGTTAGTTCTTGAAGCCTGCAACTTTTGGTGTGGCGCTAGTGACAATTTTACATTTTAAGCTAGGTTCACAATGGATGGTATGCGGAAGCGTAGTGTCTTGTATGATAGCAGAAATATTTCTTTCATTTGCATAAAGTTTACACAAAATCGTATACAATAATCATTTGCAAATTGATTCAGACGTTTTCACGCTTATGATCGAGTATAGCATTCTGACGCAGCATTTTGAACATTGTAAAAACAATATTTTTTAACAATGTTCAGAGTATTTTTCAGAGGGATTATGTCTCAAAGGGCCGATTTCTTCACCCTCGCTTAAATTTTAAACCAGGTTTACCCATACAGTTAAACCTGGTTTAGTGGTAAAGTGGAGGTGAAGAAATCAGCCCTAAGAAATTCGAAAAGGCCTGTGTCAATTAGCGAACAGTAGGTGTATTTTTAAGGTTCGATATAACCATAAAGCATAATGGTGTAAAATTTAACAAATATAATGACAAATGATTTGAAACAGAAACCCGGTTTAGAACCTTATCGAAGAAACTCAAAGAAGTTGAGGCATGTCTGCATTGTAGGATTTTACCAATAACGAGATGTTTCGTTTTTATTTATATTTATTGATTTGACCAACTCTAGTTGGTAGAGCATCCAACCGGTCCAACCAAAATGAACCTATTAAAAGTCATTCACCTGAATCACATGTTTAAAGAGATATTTATTAAATGAACTACTACTTTTTCTACTTCGGAGCAGTTTTTATTGTTCCTGTTGTTATATCGCTACATTATTTTTTTACACTCAGTAGCAAAAAAAAGCCGAGCAAAATTTTGCTTCCAAAATACGCGTTGTTCAACCTTCTGTAACTTTGTCAATTATCAACATATTTGGCTGAAATTTTGACATCACTATGACTAATGTGTACACCTTATGTGAAATTTATGTTGATGAAGTTTATAAATTTAAAGTTATCAAAACATATGTGAAAAAAATCATTTTTGACATAACAATTTCAAAAATCCCTATTTCTGTGAAAAATGTAGGTATTCGTTAAAGACAACTGTCGTTTATTATCGCCATGTAGCATTTTCATATAAGAGATATCGAAACAGTTTCCTGAAGTTGACGAACGTATATTATTATTAACGATAAGTCGTTTATAAGCAGCTTTGAACTGGGTTGTGATTGTACCCTCCTCTTGACCTAATCGCCGAAAAAAAGTCTCTAGATGGTCTTGGCTCATTCTGTAGCTCATCAAAACATCGATTTCTCCTTTCTTGACAATATATAGTTGGTACATTTCCTTAAAACTGTGAATAGCTACAATGAAGCCAAGGAAGCCCGTTTTATTTATGGTTGTTAAAATTGGTTGCCAGGCAATTATATTGCCCTTTTTTTGAAGAATTTCAATACTTGAGATGAGCTGCTCAGCTTTATCGAAAAGAAAACAATATTTTCTAAAGTTTGAAGAACTGATAGGCTGCTTGTAGCCTTCTGCTTCAGCATGTTTACTGTTAAAAACATCAAATAAATCATTAACAGTATTAATGAAATCGACTGTTGCTTCCGACTCACAGAACTCTGGGACAGTGTTATTGAACTGCTCCAACGACTCAGCAACACTTCTACTGAGGGTTTGAGCTGCCAAATCAACTCTCATTTTTTCGTTCTCAAAATTCACGTGACGATACGAGAGTTTTCCAGCTATTGGCTGACCAGTTACCTGCTGCATGCTGTTTAGGAGTTCAATGTATTTCCATTCAACCATTCCACTAGTTGTCTTTAGCTGCTTTTTAGCACCAAGAGTATTACGCACTAGCTTGAGCATATGGCAAACGTCAAGAATTATGAAAACCGGTTCTCCTGTTACGGGATGGTTGGAAGTACGTTCGAAAATTTGGTCCGTATTTCAGACATGCTCCGAGTCTATTTGCAGTGCAGATATTGGTGCTCGTTCCATCGAATATGAAAGCAATGACCGTAACATTGATGTTGGCCAGATACTCAAGGATAGTTTCCACCAGATGTGCCTTCTGTTCCGTATTAAGACCATCTATTAGGAAATAACCAATGGGAATTTTCCACGATTCCGTGGCACTCGTTACCATAAATACTAACGCTTCCCTAGCCATTGCCAGCTCATCAGCTCCTTCCGGAAGAAATCCAGCGAATTTAACCGATCCCTCAAATTGTTTGTTAACATCATTCCACTCTACTTGCCTACGAATCGCGACCTCATCCATCATGAGATTTACCAATAGCCGTTTACCATTACTATTGGCTTCCTCAGCTGTCCTTTGAAGAGTAACAATAGTTTCTGACGTCAGACCAGGCTCCCCGTCCAATGATGAGTACCAGGAAATCAGTGTGCGTGGAGAAGGAAGATGATTAGCAAACTTTTGTCGGACATACTGATATGCACGAGGCGAGTAAAAATGAAGTGTCACAGCAAAGCACTTCATTGCTTCACTATAACTCTGTTTATTCTTGTGAGACAGTAATTCTCGAATAAATTCTTCATTTTCACCAAATTTCTGTAAAAATATTAGACAAAATATAAGTTAAGTCATACGAACGTTGAAGGAGCATAGTAGGCCTAAGTTCACCCAGAAGTTTCTGATAGAACAAACAAATAAAAAAATCAGTATTGCCGAAATACACATTAAGTGAGAATTTAGGTGCTACTTTGTCATTTTATACTATTCCCTTGAAAAGAATGTCCGATAACGTTCCCATATCATTTTTTAGTTAGTATTTCTGCCATATTGATTTTTTATATTAAAGTTTTCTTCTATAACTGCTAAGTATTCAAGAAATGGCTAATGTGTCTCAAAGGCTAATTTAAACTATCTAATAAATCACTTCACGTTTAATTCCATTATGCCTGTTTTTATTTTGCCGGGTTGTTTATACAGTTCCGTAATAAATGGATTTAGTCATGAGTAAAGAAGCTTCTTTCATAAATAAGGTAAACAAAGGGGCAAAATAAAACCGGGCAAAGTAAAAGTTATTCAACACTGTGCTAATGGCATTTGCTGTCAAAGTCAGACCAACATATCAGATAGTTTAAACCGGCCATAAGCATGTGCGAAAAAATAAAACATCAGCATTTATCAAAGGAACACTAGTTGCCGCATTATGTTTCAGATTAATCATGCACATTAGAAAATTTCTCATTTATATTGCACATTAGCCTTTTCCTATGAATGATGAGTAGTTTTGGAACTATTTCTATTAATACTTAAATCATATAATAATGAAAAGATAATAAATTTATCACTTACAGCGAACAGCTGACTTCTGGCAGCTTGTGAGAGCATATTTTTCAAGACGGCGACATTTCTGCTGCAAGAGTCTTATTTTACAATTTTTCTCATGTTTCACCTTCTTTTTTGCTTTTTCAATGACTTTTCGCACCGTTAGTAGATCCATTTTCTCTTCATATTTCGTTTCACAATCCAGACGAATCCTTTGAAGTAACAAATTATATCAAAACAAATATGAAGCTTGTGTTTTAATTAAATACCTACTTCTTTCTTGGTTCAATCATTTCACCCATTTCATTTGTTACAAGGAACCCATCTGTGAGAAACTCAAGCTCATCTCTGAAAGTTATGTTTTGAAAAGTTTTGAACTAAATAATCTTTACTGCTGATTGGACTTACGTTTCATCGATAGGAGTTTTATCGAACACTGTTGGAATCACTCCTTTTTTCAAGAACATTCTACTTCCTTTGAATTTGAACTCTTCTGGCCTAAAATGCCTGTCACAGATACGAGATTTCTGGCATTTTTCGATTGAAAGTAATTGCCCTGTAAAAATTTTGATAGAGCATATCCATTTTTCCAAAACATCAACTGTGGTTGGAAATCTGTGAATAATATTTTAACTTTAGTTTCTATCGACCAAATGATTAAAATTTAACAATAATTCATAAATTTGAAATACCTGTGACTAGATACACAGGTTTTTACAGTTGATGGAGATATTGTACTTGGACAATCTATAATGATGCACTTCATATTTGCTGAAATCTTGGCAATATTTCAGGAAAAAAAAATTAGATCTGGCGGAGCACATAAAAAGAAAAAAATTGAGCTGTCAAAACGATTCCAATACTTTATTTATACGTTGTTTAGATACAAATATCATGTATTTTTGAAGCGTACACCCAAAATAAAAAAGCAAGATTGTAATGCAATTTCGCATGATTTGGTTTCCTTTCTCGTAATGGATCGCAACTTGGAGAAAGAAAGCAACATTGGTCGTGGGCAAAAAAGCAACACATCAATTCGATTAGAAAAATTCAATGTGTGCGTGATGTTGTACAGTTGATTAGTAGTAGTAAATTCAATGGCGCACAAAAAAAAAAGATTACCATCCGCTACCGAGAGTTGAACCGCGACCGTCAGCATGACGGCTCTTCATTGTAACCATCCAGTCACCACAACAAGTTGAGGTGAATGGAATAAAAGTCCTACAGTTTCTTCGGTTTTTACATGGCTTCGTTTATTTCATAAACCGCATGGTGACTTGATGAGAGGGCGATAGGAGTGTGATGACGAGTGCAGATAAAAATAGAACACTTGACAGCGGAACAGCAACAGTGGAATATGGTGTAGCGGCGTTCTGTGCCATTGTCTCACCCATATTGAGAAGTTGTTGACGGTTGAACAAAAACCCAACGGTTGCTGCGATTGTCGAGGCACTAGGCACACAGCGACAACCACTTGCACACACTTGCATGGCTTTGTTTATACCATAAAAAGCTTTGTGGAACATGATGGGCAAATTTGCCTTTTAAGAATCATGCGGATTTCTCAAGATATGATTGCAAAAACTGCAAAATTGCAATTTTGCATTTTTGCTACAATTTCAACTTTTGGGTGTATATGCACTAGCCATTTTACTTATGTGTAAAAAATTAAATGCTATTCCAATAGTTGCTTTTTGTTAATTTTATCAATTATTTATCGACACTGTACACATTTTGGCGCACACGGCATTAGTATTTAAAGATAAAATAGAAACGAATATTGAATTCAAACCATTAATATAGTATGTTTTCATATTAGTCTTATTTATGTGTGCTGACTCTTTGGTTATACGTTTTTTTGAAAAACAGTATATTTAATGTTTTTATTGAACTATCATTATAACTTCATAAACTTAGGGTGAGTCTTTTGCATTTTTATTTATTTTGTCTATATTTTTTTCGAAAGTTTAAAGATACGCGTCCATTACTTCTTTGTTGTAACACTTTTGCAAATATTATTTAAAACACTATTTACGTAGAGATGTTGGCATTCAAGTTGCAGTTATTGAGAATTATTTAGTAAGTAATTCCTGATAAGGATGAAGCTGCTTTGTAAAAAAACGACAATTCACTCGCAGATTTCTATCATCGATCAAACAGGACATCAATCTCAAAACATGCAAATTTGATGAGCAAATGTTTTTTTTTATGATTAGGTTTAGTCTGCTAGTAAATTTACGAAAAAAATAATAGGCACCAAAACGATTTAATTTAATGGCGCAGTTCTTCAAGAGATTTAACACAACTAGGCTCGAAATTCATTGTTTAACAACACATTTATGTTTACGGAAGGAATCCGACAATTAAACCCACCGCAGCCACCCTTACCCTCGCCTTGACCCCGTTAAATGTAACTTTTTTTTCGTTCACAAATCAAAACAATAACACTTTAAATGTTCGCTGATCCAATAAAAGGTTTAAATATTTCTTCTTCCAAACTACTCGTATCAGTAATTAAGATAAAACATTTCAATACCTGGCTGATAAACAATTAAAAATACTATCGTTGTGATAACCACTGCACTAAGTAAAACGAGTAAGGAGTGTATCGAAAAGTAGTTATAAACATTCGATGCGTTATTACGCATAAACTACTGTATATATTTTTAGCGTGTAAGCGCCATTTGCTTTGTTTACATGTCAAAAATGATTATTCGGTTCATTCATTTCCGTTGATAAAGTTGTATTCAAAATGTCGCGAATTGAATTTGAGACTAAAAAGAAAATTCTGCACACTTGGTGCACCGAAAAGGGTGTTACTTACAACCAGATTGCGAAAAGAGTAAATGTTCACCCGGCAAGTGTAAAACGCATCATCGAAAAGTTTGGTAAGGAGTGCTCCCTCAAGGATTTACCAAAAAGTGGCCGGAAACCCGGCTCCAGCAACCCCGATTTGGACCAAAAAGTTGTGGATTATATTCAACGGAACAAATCTGCTTCTACTCGCTATCTAGCCAAGAAGTTCAGGACCAGCATCGGAATGATTCAACGAATCAAGCGCAGGAATGACTTGAAGACGTACAAAAAGCAGAAAGTGCCCAAACAAACTCCGGAACAAAAGTCTCGTGCCAAAACCAGGGCTCGAAAGCTGTACAGCTGCATTTTGGACAATGTCGACCAGTGCATTTTGATGGATGACGAAACATTCGTTAAAGAAGATTCAAGAACGCTACCGGGGCCGCAGTTTTATACTAAATCTGTTGGGGAACGTGTGCCAACCGCAGATACGACTGTTGCGATGGAGAAATTCGGTCAGAAGGTGCTCATTTGGCAAGCTACTTGCACATGTGGCTTGCGTTCTTCAATTTTCTATACAAAAAGGAACTATAAATGCTGAGATTTATCAAAAGGAATGTTTGAAGAACAGGTTGCTACCATTGTATAGAAAGCACCAGTCCCCTCCTCTCTTCTGGCCAGATTTGGCATCGGCACATTACGCCAAATCCACTCTACAGTGGCTGACGGAGAATAACATCAAGTTCGTAGAAAAAGACATCAACCCACCAAACTGTCCCCAGTTGCGACCGATCGAACGCTATTGGGCAATAGTCAAGCGTATATTTAAGAAGGATGGTACAGTGTCCCAAAACATGACCGATTTTAAGAAAAATTGGGCAGCGGCATCCAGGAAGTGCACAAAGGTCACTGTGCAGAATTTGATGGCAGGTGTCAAATCAAAGGTACGGGCATTCTACAGAAATGAACATGATGACTAGTTTTTCCGTTTGGATCTTTTGTAAACATGTTAAGCTATAATAAACTGAAATAGTATGTTAATTTTAACCATGTTTTCATGCCTATTTTATTATTTGGAAGTTTATAACTACTTTTCGATACACTCCTTATTGCTTGTTGCAGTTGTGATTGAACTCTAGAAGTGCTTTTTGCCCATTTTAAAGTGTGATAAAAGTGCACGTTTACGTCAAATCGTTTTGTTGTCTTCGGTGCACTTATCCTTTATGCTGAAAGGTATAAGTTCACTGAAGACAGGAAACGATTTGACGTAAACGTGCACTTTTATCACACTTTTTCTGTTTTTGTCGGAGTCCATTTTTAACTGCAATCAGCAATACAACACGGAAGATTTTTCTCTCAGATCAAATGAACGACAACTTCTGCCGTGAATATTGTGTATGCTGCATACAGCCTTCAAAAAAACCGAGCTGTCAAATCAGCACCACACGCAGCACCAAGTTTTCGGCTTCACGATAGTTGTTCGTGGATGACAGCCGCTTCAGTCCTGTGAGTGTACGCAGTGATCAACAAGAATGGAGAACCAGACATGTATTGAAGACTCACTGTGCAATGTGCATTGATTTGAATTTCAAGGGCTATCAGATTAATTCTAGTACCGTCTGTCTTATACCTTTCGACAAGTCAAAAACGGATTACCGTTGCTTTCGATGTGTTTGTAAGTCGAATACGATTTTGTTTATTGATGCGTTGTTTGGTTGAAGTTGAATTTGAATGAAATGCGTTTGAGTGTCAGTCGGAAACTACGAAAACCTAGAGTGTCTTAAATCTCCTTGATGCAGTATATTGGTTGACAGCTTATTACAGGGTGCGGCAGAAAAAAAATGCATAAATGTTCAAACTTGAGTATTGGGTTAATTCGAGTAGCTAGTGACTAATTTCTATCGCAAGTGTATTTGTTTATGTTTACTTTCAAGTGCTGCAACCAACATTGTTTTATTACAAATTCGTCAAAATGTTCGCGCAAGAAGTGATCACCAGTTTGTTGCTCGCCCAGAAGAAGCCGAAAGAGATTGCCAAGGTGGTAGGATGCCATTTGGCAACAGTTTA
The DNA here is from genome assembly GCA_034211315.2 of Aedes japonicus. Lineage (NCBI taxonomy): Eukaryota > Metazoa > Arthropoda > Insecta > Diptera > Culicidae > Aedes > Aedes japonicus. The sequence goes on along the minus strand of JASCZW010007453.1, from coordinate 15,885 downwards.
CCGCATAAAAAAGTCCCTGCAGAATTGTCCTAAGCAGCGGAAGCCGAGAAGCGGACGTCCGCGCTTTGCACGCACGCCGAACATGATCAAATCGGTCCGTGCAAAAATAATCCAGTGCGTTCCGGTGAAGCCAATATTTCGGAGAAATCCATGCGGAAAATCATCAAAGAAGACCTGCATGCATCTTCCAGAGCCAGAGCGAAACGCCACTTGATTACGGACCGGGTCAAGGAACTACGAGTGACGAAAAGCTTTTCAGCATCGATGCTGTGGCCAACAGCCACACGGACCGGTTCATTTCACCGCAGAAAATGGAGAACGTTCCGGAAAACGTGAAATGGTGTCATGATGTTTGGCTTGGAGGCGTCCACCGGTTTGAAAATGCCACCTGTTTGCATTGATGCTGGAGTTAAAATCAATACCGAAGTGTATATCGGTATTTTCAAGGCCCAAGTGCTTCTTTGGGTGAAGGCCAACTTCTCGGAGGACCAAAACGTTGTCCTACAGCAGGATGGAGTGCCGTGTCATACGTCCAATCGAACCCAACAATGGTTGAACGATAACATGAAGTTTTGGCCGAAGGATTTGTGGCCCCCTAGCAGTCCAGATCTTAATCCGTTGGATTATTCGATTTGGGCATATGTTGAAGCACGAGCCTGCAAAACATCACACCCTAGTGTGAAAACCCTCAAGTCAACCATAACACGCACATGGCAGTCAATGTCGGAGGACTACGTCCGAAAGGCATGCTCTGGCTTCCGGGGTCGGCTCGAGGATGTTAAAATGGAGGACACATTGAATAAATTTCTTTAAAAGGACTTTATAAAGATAACTGCACTCTGTATATTAAGAAAATGATTGGATAAGTTTCCGAATGCAACAGTAGCCGATCGGTTTTCAAGAGACGAACAGGTTTAGGGAAAACACAAAGATATGCGATTGTAAGTATCTAAATAATAATATAAACCTACTTTCCAGCTTTGAGCCGCATAAGCTAGAAGCTGCTGGAAGATTGGAAGATTTTTTTACCTATTCCAACGAACTCAATAAATCTATAAAATAGATTTCATCAGTTTATTGATCCTTATATCACCACATCCTCATCACGAAAAAACAGAACACTACTTAGCGGAACCCTCATCAACAATGACAGGTCTAAAAAAAGCCCCAATGGCTATGTTTTTCACTCACCGTCAGACTATTTGTCAATTTCAAGCTGTAGATTGAGCGACCAAAGTGAGATTCTCTGGGGCCAATCCCATCCCAAACACACGTTGATTAACTTCACTCAATTAATGGAACCAGCAGTTTCTTGAACATGAAACAATGTAACAGTGCAGCTGCCTATACAGTCATTGATATCAATAGAGATTGATGACAGCCCAAACTGTGGATAGTTCATGCTCACGTCAATCGATGATAATTGAATTCACTAGGAAGCAGCTGTAGTCAAATCAACAAAATACGGGAGAAGCAGTATGTCGATGAGAAATTGAAAGCATTCCAACAAATTTCCTACACTTGCAATCTGACCGACAATATCCTGGGAAAATACCGTTTGTACACAAATCGAGTACGGCTCGGCCGGTTCCAGCCTTTCCTGAAGGTCGTCCATTCGATTGATCTATTTTAAGCTTTGAACACAGATGGGAGTCAGCATTTCTCTAGTGTTTGGATTTTAGCTATGATCCGTGAAGTTCTGACGCAGCAGTGAGGGCAAGGGGCGTCGTCTTCTTTATCCTCCATGCAATTCGTGTCTATAAATAAATTCACTCCCAGTGATTTGCTGGCCGGTTTGTTTACACCGGGTGTTGCTCCAGCAATCACCACCGCAATCTTTGAGTTGAATTCTTTATCTACTGCTGAGATTGGCTGGCAATTGAATAATAAATACTGTCTCATACCAATCATCCCAACGGCAGTGCAATCTATTTTGAAGGAACTTTTTCCATCATCGGAAAGTTTTAATCGCTTCCAAAATTGAGCGATTTGTTGCCAATGTCTTCGACGGACAAAAAAAAACACAAACCCATCAGATTGTGATTCCACTGATTTTGTCATCCGAATAAATGGTGTCGAACTGACGTGCGGCTCAGCGGGTGCCAATCGAACGGAATCTCTCGGAGATAACCAATTTTTCCGAAGCTCTAAACTTAGCGATAAGACGTGGTGGCGTGTCAACAACCCGTTGATTATTGTCCGCGGGCCCAATGCGGGGGATGTCGAAAAACAAAGGCCAAGAACGGACGACGCTTTTACCCGGCGACAACGGCCAATGGCGGCCGTTTGATGATTGATCTGCCCACGGGCTGTTGAACTGGTAATTTAGATTTTATCTAGGAAATACTATCCATCGATGGGTGAGGCGCGGGCAAAATTTGAGACCAAATAACTTGAGATTATCTTCTTTGCGAGGCGACTGAAGATTTTACTTAGATAGCAAAGAATTAAGTGGAACGGAATTCGTGGAAAGTGGAGAAACCGCTCCGAAATCGCTGGTGAAAATTAACCCGAAATCCTCTTTAATCAGACCGGCTAAGGCAGCAAATAGTGAGCGTATTTTGAAACCAAATTAAAATTTCCTTCAATCATTCACCTAATGCTGAAATTAATCCCCTTGCCAGGAAGTCTACGGGTTCGTCTTGAAATGTATAATTCAAAAACGATCTGTTTACTTCCCTTCCCCCCGAAACGACCCCTCACCCGGTTGCCGAATATGTGGACGATGATGTTCTTGATGCTGTTGATGGTAAAGCTGAAAAGGTGTCCGAATTGTTTATCACACCTACGCTTCCGTTCCGTTCCATGAAACGAATGGATCGACCGGTGGATTGTAGCACCTTGGAGAATATTCTAAAAAAAAAGCACTGATTGAGCGAAACCTCACACACAGATTTTGTTGTTGCCGGCTAATGAATCTCCATCAACATTTAAATCTAAACAAAACGGTTCACATCTCCGAATATGAACGGGATTCGATTCCGAAACGATTTGAAACAATTCCGAGAACCTGAAAAAACGAATCTAATTTTAAGCATATGTCACACGAGAAACAAATTTCGTCAATATGAACATTCCCTCATGAGGAGTCTTGTTACTTCATCACACGAAAAAGGCATTTAACGAAAATGAGGAAGGGTGTGAAAATGAATCTCGCCTGCTTCTTCCTTCAAAGAATAAATGAAAAATATGTCTAGCCATACACCATTTGACGAGAGACGTTATCCGAAAGGAATGAAACCGGCCGACTCAAGAGGTAAATTTAAACCCCCGTTTTACGTTTTGTAATAACAATAAGGGCATCTTCAACGGTGATTTATTTTTGAAACCACTTTATACTTCATTTGCTTCAGTAAAATTTGAATAGACCCACCAAAAATAGACCAACTTTGCGTTTCTGGCGCCAGTGTTGTGTTTCTTGTTGTTAAACCCGTCAACACCTGTCATTCTGTCAATCGTTCATCATCACACGGAGAAAAAGCAGTCCTGTTTGAAACAACTAACTTGTTTATTGACATCCAAACTAAAACACCGGTTGGGGAACGTCCATTAATTACGTCACGCAAAAAGTGACTTTTTCTACCCCCCTTGTCACGTTTTTTGTATGGATCGTCACGTTTTCCCAAATCCCCCCCCCCCCCCCCCCTACCACGTGACATAATTAATGGACCTTCCCTTGTTTAAAAAATCCGTTTTGTTTTTAAACAATACAAACAGGTTGGTTGTTTCTACCTAAAGATATTGCCTCAATACAACACAAATTATGGTTGTTCTAAAATTGTCAAAAATCTTGCTTTGCTGATGACACAGGCATTTCCGCTAAAGGAAAAAGTCTTCGTGTTACATCCAGGAGGCTACAAAAAAGCTTGGATATTTTTACAGATTATTTTCATAAATGGAAGATTTCTCCTAATGCTTCCAAAACTCAACTTATAATATTCCCACACAAGCCTAGAGCTGCATTTTTGAAACCAAGTAATAGTCATATAGTCACTAAGAACGGAGTTCCAATTTCTTGGTCAAGTCAAGTAAAATATCTTGGACTGATACTTGATCAAAAATTAACTTTTAAAGATCACATTGAGGGCATTCAAGCCAAATGTAATCAGTACATAAGATGTTTGTATCCTCTTATAAACAGAAAATCCAAACTTTGTTTAAAGAACAAACTTTTAATATTCAAACAAATTTTCAGACCGGCCATGCTTTATGCTGTGCCAATATGGTCTAGTTGTTGTGCAACTAGGAAAAAAGTACTTCAAAGGATTCAGAACAAAGTGCAATGAAAGTGCAAATGAAGTGAAAATGATTTTGAAGCTGCCACCCTGGTTCAGTACTATTGAATTACATAGAATTTCAAACGTTGAGACTCTAGAAGAAATGTCCAACAAAATAATTCATAATTTTAGCTAAAAATCATTACAATCTTCAATTGCAATGATCAATTCTCTCTATAGATAAGAACTAGTTTTAAGAAATCAACTGTTATTCTTACACGCAGGCAAAATAAACCCTGTTAAAAATACTGAATAGACAAAGTATAAATAATATTAACACAATTAGATATAAATGATAGCATATAAGGTTGAAATGTTAATTACTTAGCAGGATCACCTAGGTTAATATATGAATGTAAAATAATGTAAAATTTGAAATAAATAAAGAGCTAAAAAAATGGTTGTTCTAAACCAATATTTTTATTGTTTTCATCTTGAAAGGGGTTTAGTATTACCAAAACACAGAATGCGTTGACTCAGGGAAACGAATCAAAATTTCAGATTGATTCAACCGAGGCGGCGGTTAAGTCAAACTGATGTTTTGTTTGGAGAAAAAAAAAATGGTTTGAATCGAACCATTATTTTGAGTTATTCAATTTTCCGTCATCCGGTCCCACTACATGCTCTGACGCTGTCACTCAACAAGAGGTGAAAATTAAATATTTGACTTAAAAAAAAACCCTGAAAAGAGTAGAAAGGCTAGCATTAACATTGGAAGATTTCTCTTGGACTGAGAGAAGTATATAAAAGTAAATGTGTACTTTTCTAATGTTTGTTAGCATTTCAACCTTATAATTAAAACAACGTTTGCATTTAAAAAAATGGACATTTTTCGGATTGTGATAAAAACAAAGCTAAGACAGATAATAGCTTTTGATAAATTTCCTATGGAATTATTTAAGCTTACTCGCAAAAAAATTCTACGACTTTGCGAGCGGCCTTCAGGCAGTTAACATTCGCCATGGTGGACAAAAACATGCGTGTAGACATGTTTTGGAGTTTTTTCTTTATTTTATTTATCAACTCCTCCTCAGTTTTCACGACAAAATTGTTGGAATAGATCTTACGTCCTCAGGTTGGCCCAGAAATTTGCGATGGGACGCAGCTGGGGGACGTTGGGCGGATTCGCCCATTTTGGTACCACATCGATATTCAGCCGCTCCATCTCCTCCAGAACACGTTGTCTTCGCCCTTATGGTATTTCTTTATGAACGACTCAACTTCCGGCAGGCATTTCGTACTATAAATTTCCCCGTTCACGGCCAGTCCGGAGCGAAAGAAGAACGGCTTTGACATCCCCTTCTCGCTGATTGTCAGCCACAACTGCACCTTCTTGGGGAACTCGGGTGTGTGAAATGAACTTCACTTCGGAGCTCACTTCCTTCGTGGGGGAAGTAAAATACGAAGTGCCGTGCCAGTCGTTGCCATCCAGGGTGAGATAGGTCTCGTCGTCCATCACCACCGCCACTTCGCCCCTGCCGCTGCGTCATTGCCTGCAGCTCCGAAACCAGTGGACGCGACTTCCGCTTCCTGACATGTATGTTCATGTTCGCCAGGTACTTCTTCACTGTTTGGCTGGTTGAACCGACCTCCCGGTCAAGCGCACGCAGCGAAATAGCCACTTTTCTGTCGAACTTCCTCTTCAGCATCCTTTGGAGCTTCTTGTCGCTCAGGTTCGTCGGCCATCCGGAACCGGGCTTTCTTTTGACGCTGTAGTGCCAAGATGTTGTAGATGCTGTAACGGTCGTATCCGGCGTCCACAAAGTGCCGCACGATGTCCGTTTTCGACGCGGCGGGGTGCCGTTCTTTGAACGCGCTCACTTCTGAACGGAGTTGCTTCATTATTTTTGTCATCACGGTTAGAGTTCGACTGATAGAGCTGTCAAGTTTTGTCTGCTGACTCATGGGTTACTATGATTGATGCTGCATGGGTAGTTTCGTCAGTGCGGGTAAAGGTAAACCCATGAAAAATCGGCAAATTTTTGCCCATTTATTAATGCAAGCGACAAGCGTTAGCAGAAGAAATGTAGGGGGTTGAAAACGGACATGTTTTGTTGCTTCAACAGTTTTCGTTTGTTTTTTTCCAAACTGCAATTTAGTGCAATCACACTAAATTTTTTTTTGAAACAAACCATAAGCGATGATAGATTCCACCGTAGGTAGTCAAGTCAAACTAATATGATGTTTGTCCCCAATTCAACGTTAAATTCTGGTTAAATGAAGCTAGAATATGCTTGCGTTTACCAATCTTTTTTCTCAGAGCAGAGATCCTATGTGCTTTTTTTGGATTGGTTTGACCAAATAATTTTTACTGCTAGTAAAGGGCGATACGGTCAAAATTTGGTCAATATCAACTTGACGTATTTCTTTCAATTTTGCATTTAAAAAACCTGAACACCCCTCATTTTGAAGGTGTGTGTGTGTGTAGAATGTTGCTCCTATTTTGATTTTGGAATTCACTCTTCAGTTGTCAAAATGCCGTCCAAGCAAGAAGAGCAGCGTATCAAAATTTTGCTCGCGCATCGCGAAAATCCGAGCTACTCGCACGCAAAGTTGGCAAAATCGCTAAAAGTTGCCAAATCAACCGTTACAAATGTAATTAAAGTGTTTGGGGAACGTTTGTCGACAGCCAGGAAGTCTGGATCGGGGGGAAATCGAAAACCGGAAGCCGCTGAGACGACAAAGAGAGTTGCCGGTAGTTTCAAGCGAAACCCTAACCTATCTCTCCGAGATGCCGCAAATAAGCTGGGTGTATCGTCTACAACCGTGCATCGAGCCAAAAAACGAGCCGGACTATCGACTTACAAGAAGGTAGTGACTCCAAATCGCGATGATAAACAAAATACGACGGCCAAAGTGCGATCCCGGAGGCTGTACACGACGATGCTGACGAAGTTTGACTGCGTGGTAATGGACGACGAAACCTACGTCAAAGCCGACTACAAGCAGCTTCCGGGACAGGAGTTTTATACGGCAAAAGGAAGGGAAAGGTAGCAGATATTTTCAAGCACACGAAACTGTCAAAGTTCGCAAAGAAATATCTGGTTTGGCAAGCCATCTGTACCTGTGGCTTGAAAAGCAGCATTTTCATAGCTTCCGGGACTGTCAACCAAAAAATTTACGTGAAAGAGTGTTTGAATAATCGTCTGCTGCCTTTCCTGAAGAAACACGGTTGTTCCGTACTGTTTTGGCCGGATTTGGCATCTTGCCATTACGGTAAAAAGGCCATGGAGTGGTACGCCGCCAACAACGTGCAGGTGGTTCCCAAGGACAAGAACCCTCCCAACACGCCAGAGCTCCGCCCAATTGAGAAATACTGGGCTATTGTCAAGCGGAACCTAAAGAAGACCAAAAAAACTGCTAAGGACGAGCAGCAGTTCAAGGCAAACTGGCTTTCTGCGGCGAAGAAGGTGGACAAGGTGGCTGTACAAAATCTGATGGCAGGGGTCAAGCGTAAGGCCCGGCAATTCGGATTTGGAAAAGCGGAAGCCTAACTGAGTATTTTTCCTGAATTTTATACTAATTGAACTCGAAAAAGAATTTCAATTTGATTTTTTAAATAAACGATTTCACCGATTTACACGCGTTTTCCCTTGGCCAAATTTTGACCGTATCACCCTTTAGTGCGCCGTTTGCAGATGACGAGGAATGCTTGCTCTTTTGTTTGATTGAAGGGGAGTGTATAAATGCATGCATTTCTTTTAAACGCTATTAGATAATACTAATTTGTAATTTGGCAACGGAAAAACAAGAATCGAAACGGAGAGGTCCCGCCCTGAAGACGCCCCAACGTCGCCCGTGTTTTCCGTCTCGGTCATCAGAAGCTGTTCCAGGGCTACTTTAGAGACACGCCAACGTACGACGACATGCACTTTCTGCGTCGTTTTCACATGCCAAGGGAGATGTTCCTGGATATTATGCGACACCTAGAGTCATCTGATGACTTTTTACAGCTAAATTTTGATGCAGCTGGAAAAGTCGGCCAGAACCCGTTACAAAAGTTCACTACAGCCTGACGGACATTGGCCTCAGCTGATTCTCTATATGAAAATGTTAGGATTGGGGAAATAATCAGTCTTCTGACCCTGCCCTGAAGACTTATAGCCTGCAGCATTTGCGGCCCCCAACGCCGGAAGAGCTGAAGAAACTGATAAACGAAAATGCTTCCGAAAAGTTAAAAAAAAATCGCATAGATTCAGTAAACTTCCCAGAAACTCAGGGTTGAAGAAACTTCTAAGAAATTAAGGAAACTTCGAAGAGGTTTTGTAAATCTGCCTGGTGTCTAGGGAACATCCCAGAAAATCAAGAAACTTTCCAGAAAATAAGGGAACTTCCCTGAAGTTAAGCATTCTTCCCAAAAGTTCAGGCTGATATTTAGGGTACTTCCCAGAAAATCGGGGCATTTTCCATAAATTCATTGTGCTTTACATGAGTTCTAGGAACATCCAAACAGGTTTGTTTTTTTCAGAAGTTCATTCAACTCTCCAGAAATTCAGGGAGCCTCCCAGAAGTTTAGAAAGATTTCAAAGAACTTCCCAAAAGTTCAAAAAAAAAAAAAAAATCCAGGAAATTAGCGAACATCCAAAAAGTTAAGAGTTAATGTTCCAGAAATTCATGAAGCTTTTCAAAAGTTTTCGAATTTTTCTGCAGGTCCAAATAATTTCTCAGCAGTTCTTGAAACTTTCCAGAAGTATAGGGAACTTCTAAAAAGTTCAGGAAACTTGTAGTACAAGACACTGAAGTCTGCACATTGTAGACGAAATACACGTATCTGTCAAGATAAGCAAAAGTAGTTGGAATTAAAATGAAAATAATGATTTTTCTTCTCATTTCTTGTTACAGGTATTCCACTAAACAGTTTAAACCCTCTAGGATTCAACTTGTAGGAGTTCAAGCAACTTTCTTGGAGTTCAGGGTTCTTCCCAGAACTTCAGAAAACGTACACAAAGATCAGAGAACTTTCCCAAAGATCATGAAAATCATTAGAACACCTCAAACGTTCAGATAACGTTCCAGAGTTTTTTGAGCATTCTCAAAAGTTTAGGAAACATTTCAAGATTTTTTTCATAAGTTTATGGAGCCTTCTAGAAGTTCGAAAAACTTTCCAATAGTTCAGAGAACATTCCAGATGCGCAGGGTATTAAAGTTTAAAGAAGAACTTGAACATCTTACTACTTGATAATTCTAAAGAGATTCTTAAAAGTTCTTGTAGGTTTATTAACATCTTAAGAATGCTATATAATTTACAGAAATTCTACCAACTTATTCAATGTTTTGAAAATTGGCTTACTTCCCAGTTTTTTTCAATGTCTCGTAAATTATTAATATTTGTGATATTCTAGCTAAATCTGCTTTTCAAAGCTCCGGTGATTTCCAGAAACTTGTTTCTATTCCATGAATAATCAGCAACCTTTCCAGTTTCCAGTCCAAAGTTTCCAGAAATTTTTCGGCAGTTCAATAAAGTTCCACTACTTCTCTTCTTAAAAGAGAGCGAACAAATTTCATGATTATCTTGAAACTTCCAATAAGTTTATTCAGCTTCCGAGAAGCTTGTCAATGTGCATCAAGTTCATTGTATTTCCACCTAATCTTCATAGGTATTCCAAAGTTCATAGAAATTCAGAAAATAAAATTTTAAGAGTTTGTTGAGCTCCTTGAAGCTTATATAAGTTCTGACCAATTCATGTACCTGCTGAGAAGTGCATAGGACTATCTGAATTCTGTTGAATATGCAATTGAATAAGATAATATTTAAAAACGATTCCTGAAAAAATCAAAGATTTTTCAAACTTTACCACCGAGAAATACGAATTGAATCTATCTTCAAGATTTCATCGGTCTCCTCAAAAACTTGATCAAAACTGCCAACGTTAAAAGTATCTTCTCCCCAGAAGAATAGTCTAAGATAAGATAAAAATATCCTGATCCCCAGTAAACCTGCCGAAAAACTTCTCTAAAATTCATCTGTATGAGCTATTTGCGAGTGTTAAAGATGGCCAATAACTCAATAAACCGATTTTCACTTTGAAGACTTCATTACTTTTTATTTCCTAGCAATCGAGGTACTATTTGTAATCGGAATTCACCACCACATTAGTCGTATAATCCACTATAATCCATAGTTTCAACTCTGGGAGCCTCCTCATTTCGAACTAGTCAGTATTTTCCGGAAAAAGCAGTTTGTCAAAAACTAAGAGAACCATTCGTTATCCAAGAATGAGACACCTCTTTCCGTCCGATCCCACACTACCCGCACCGAACACGGCCAGTAAAGTTGAATTTTTGTTTAAAAAAAGCATTAATTTTACTCATTTATGGGTATTATCAAGTAGCGTGTAGTGTTTGCTACAAAAATGGATCCAAACATATACCAGATTTAAAATCATGCAAAATAGATCCGGTATAAAACAAAAATTCACTACACCGGTGCAGCGATGTTTTTGCGTTTGGTCTAAAACAAAATCGATTTGGATTACCGTTGAAGATGCCTTCAGTGTTGTGTTATCCATCAATGTGTTTTATGGCAGACTGAACTTTTGTTACGTTTGTACATTAAGAGCTGATAAAGGGTGTCCTACATAAAATAGCATCACGGGAATAACGCTGTACAAAATTACTCGTTGGGTATTTTCTCTCGAAACATTGGGTAGCGTTAGTTTCGAGTGTTGTTTTGTTGTTGTATTTTTGTCTCTGTCAGTTTTTCGAAAATTGGAAGAGAAAAAGCACCTGTAAAATCTTCAACTCTCTCATCGGGACCACAGAAAACAACTCGGAATCGTCCACTATTCAAATCTTATCCTGGAGTGGTACGAAGCCAACGGAGTCACTTTCGTACCTAAGAACCTGAACACTAAACGTTTGCCGTGACAGTCGCCTTGTCTAAGGGAAGGTCCATTAATTGCAGGTAAGAATGTGTTTTCTCTACATCCGTAGTAGGGGCCTTTACTGAAGTGGAAACCGCAATAAGGCCCATTACTTTGTTGTTTCCGAAACCATCGGTGAAAAGCTTTCGTTGGACCTCAATGCGAACAATAATAAGTATCGATTTGACTGGATTGATTGTTTCTGCACTTTGCCTAAAATTGAAAAAAATGAACTCTCCATGAAATTTCACGAACATTGAGAAATGTTTGCGAACTCGGAAAGTTGTTCAGTCATTTCTACAGACAGTTCAACAAACTTCTACAGTAAACTTCTTTGAGCTAATTCAGGGAAATTTAACCAAAGTTTAAAGCCCCTTGCGATTAACACACCACTGAAATCAGGCCTTACTTCCTCCGTTGCCTTAATTTCCGGGATAACAGGTTGCGACAACTTGAGCGAGGGAGGGGGGGGGGGGTCAAACACTCCAAACTTTTAAACTTATCCCGATATACGAGTTCAATCCCAATTCTACAACAGGTATTCGTTAATGCCGGATAAACTATGCTATATAAATCCCGCAAGCTGGAATCTTTACTAGGGCTACTACAAGAATCTTGGGTGTATTAGCGGAATAAATGTATCATTAGTATATTAATAACCACCCATATCCTTTTAGTTTAGTGCAATGAACTAAAAAGGTTCAGTCGTTCAATATAGTTGTTGAGCACTGAATCAAACCTCAAAAGTGTCAGTTAACAAAACACTAATCACATGAGACGATAATTTAAAACAAAATGACAGATTTTCATCTCATTGTTGCTAAATGAAAGTGAAAATTGCTACACTAATTGTATTATGGCATCTTAAGTGTAAATCTATCCGGCTTAAGCCTTTGACAGAATTTATTCTGGAATTTTTAATTAATCTCTTTCAGATGGTTCTATTGTTGGTGCAAATGAAGTGCAATTCTGAAGTAGCACAGTTCTATGGCTTACAGGAGTTAGCACAGTCAAGGAATTGACAGTCTTGTTCATTTGAGGATCGAATGAGTATGCCAGGATCACCTTCCGATAGCCCATCAAAACTGGAAAGAAAGTTAAGCCAAGTACACGAAACTTCGCGGACACTTGTTATATGGATGGAAGAACAGACTAAATTTATGCTTGCGGTCTACAGAACTTACCTTACCAAACAGACCAAGGCCGGTGTGTCCTCTGCTGTACAAAGAAGTTGTTTCCATTGTAATCGATACATGGCTGTACCTCGCCAGCGACGCTGTCTGTGGAGAGTCCGCAGGTCGCCTTCTACTTGATCGATACACATTGCTCGTTGTTTGCCTCTTCTTTTTTTACCCGTCGGTTCGTTTTCGAGAACCATTTTAACAACGCTGTCGTCTGACATTCTAACGACATGCCCAGCCCATCGTAGTCGACTGATTTTAGCGATGTGTACGAACTGAGGTTCTCCCAGCAACTGATGCAATTCGTGGTTCATTCGCCTCCTCCACGTTTCGTCTTCCATCTGCGCTCCACCGTAGATCGTACGCAGCGCCTTCCTCCAAAGACACCAAGAGCGCGTTGATCCTCCACTAGCAATGTCCATGTTTCGTGGTCGTAGAGGCCTACCGGTCTAATAAATGTCTTGTAGATGGTCAACTTTGTAGTTCGGCGAACTTTGTTCTATCTTAGCGTCCTTCGGAGTCCAAAGTAGGCACGATTTCCAGCCATAATGCGCCTTTGTATCTCTCTGCTGGTGGCGTTATCGGTGGTCATCAATGAGCCCAGATACACGAATTCGTTTACTGCCTCGATTTCATCACCATGAGTACGGCCACCACGAATACCATTCTACGATCCCACTGTTACATGAAAAGGTAAGGAGTTGATCAGCTGGTAACGTTAGCTGCACGTCACCGCACGGCTCTTAGAACGAAGATATGACACATTTTAACCTGATTTCCCATATATTTTCGACATAAAGAAAAAAATCAATATTATTAGTAAACAGGGCACCGCTCAAACGTCACCGCGGTGAATGAAACCAACTTCATTCGATTGGCCAGAAAATTTTATATAGGATTTTATATAGCTTTATTTTGTTGCTGTAGAAGCACACCGAACAAATATTTCTGATTCACACAAAAATACTAGGGAAATTAGGGTAAAATCAGCCATATCTTCATTCACAGAGCCGTGGGGTTAATGAAACCAACTCCAATCTATTTTTTAGGCAATTTTACATGGGACTAGTTTTATTTTGTTGATCTTGAGTCACACCGAACAAAGCAATCTCTTAATAACACAAACATATTAGGGGAATCGGGGTAAAATCGCCCATATCTTCGTTCGCAGAGCTGTGCGGTGAACGAAACTAGATCCAATCGATTTCCCAGCAAATTTTACAAAGGACTAGGCTTAATTTATTGAACTTGAGTAACTCCGACCAAAGACATTTATGATAAACACAAAGCTATTTGGGGAATCAGGGTAAAATCAGCCATATCTACGTTCACAGAGCCTTGCGGTAAATAAAACCAATTTCAATCGATTTTCCAGAAAATTTTACAAAGAAATAGCCTTATTTTCTTGATCTTGAGTCAAACCGAGCAAAGAAAATTGTGAAGAACATGAAAATATTAGGGGAATCAGCGTAAAATCAGCCATATATACGTTCACAGAGCCATGCGGTCAAAACTAACTAACGTCGATTCTACAAGAAATTTTACATGGGACTAGCCTTATTTTGTTTTTCTTTAATCACATCGAGCAAAGAAATTTCTGAAAAACAACTATATTAGGGGAGTCAGGGTAAAATCAGCTATATGTTCATTCACAGAGCCGTGCGGTAAACGAAACCTACTTCAACAGGTTTTCCTGGAAATTTTACATACGACTAGAATCATTTTGTTGATCTTGAGTTACACCGAGCCAAGAAACATCTGAACAACAAGGAAATATTAGGAGAACCGGGGTAAAATAAGCTCATTTGCTCCCCAGGCAGTTTTGTGCGGTCAATGAGATCACGTCCTTCTGGAAATTTTCCTTTAAGTTAAGGTAACATTTATAGAAATCGTTCCACTCCGAGCTGAAATATAGAATTCTTTCGCGTTTTGGGCACTTTTTTCCTACTGTGCGACGTATGTAAGCTTGAATCAATGTAGTATAGTATAACTACTGTAAATGTTTGGTTTTAATTCGCATAACTATAACCGGTTTACCAATCAACCTAAAGTGTCGCACTAATTTTTGACTCACCCATTAAAAATAATGAGGAAACAGCTTTCTGATATTTAGTCATATCCGGCTGTCCCTTGTAGTTCTTATTGTGTTATGGTTTCAGTTGAAAACCGAATAACTCGACTACGTTTACTCTCGTTCTGTACGTTATACCTAATGTCGGAAGTATTGCGCACCAAACTCGCTCTAGCTTAGTCGGTAAACGTGCAGCTACAAAGCAACATTGTGCTGGAGGTGGCTGGGTTTGATTCTCTGTCTGAGTGTAGGATTTTTTGTAAAAGAGCAAAGAGTGGGAAACAGCCACAGAATCATACTTATCCAAAAATCGTAGTAGGCATCGAAAGCACCGAATTAATAGCTGTGGAAAAACATTAACAATACTAAGTTGAGCAGCAGCAAAAAGTTAAATGTGAATACCAAGAAAGAAGAAAGAAGCTTAAACTCTGTCTACAAGCTGGCATTTTTGCCAAATCGCAATGCTTTAATTGAAGCGGTTGCTAATTAATTCTATTTTAAAAATACTGGATTAACTCAAAGAGTTTGTGCTGAGAAGGTCTGGTAACAAAACTGGTTTTCTAAATACATAAGAAGCAATGGTGCTAAACAACCGAGTCGGTTTTGAAATCAAATTGAAAACTAATTATGATGTTGTGATGTTGCTCCTAATGATTACCCAGGTTTCACCAAAAAAGGTCAAAATTAAGATCAAAAATTGCGTGTTGTACAGTTTTTAAGTCGACAGTAAAATGAGTATTCTAATTGATGTTCTGCAAAGTCTATGGAAATAAACCTATGTTTCTCTAAGAATAGTGATCCCAAAGTGACAGCAAGAATATAACAAAATTTTGCGATCATTAAGTGAAAACAAATATTGATTTCCATTTGATGTTGACTTCAAAATTAGTTTTTCAAAATTAGTACTATCTTTATGATGCTAGACTTTATTCGGGCTTGGTTTTCATGATCATCGTAAGTAAAAGTCAAGTAAAAAACAGACTAAACTTAGATTTGATCTCAAATTGAGATGACTGCAATCCTTAACAGTTTTAAATTTGGTCTAAATAAGCAACTTTAACACCTTTCTGTTAAAAGTTATTCAGCCTCACCATAACTTGCATGCTAAAAGCTTGATCTATCTAACGCATAATCGCCCTTTTTCTGCCAACCGACTCGAAATTCAGACTAACAAACATCTCAAACGGGACCAGCTGTGTCCAAAAGTGCACATCTGTGACTGTACATTTCCGGGCTTTCCTGAACGACAATCCTCATGCCACAACAAAACAAAAACCTCTTATCAATGTAACCGTAATAAATCAACCCGACAGATAATGGAAAGCCAGGCCCAGCCTCGTATAATTAAAGCAAATATTCGGGTTTATTAATCTCTCGATTGACCTTCAAATTGACAAACTGGATTAGCTGTTCAATTAGACGAACAAGAAGGTTCGTAACAGTGACTTTTAGAAAGTGAAACGTCACACTACCGAAAATTCATGCTCAATGTC
>JASCZW010007452.1:0-66205 GCA_034211315.2 Aedes japonicus | reverse complement strand
ACGCAAACAGTATCTCATTATAATCTTTTTCGGGAATATGTTAAGGAATTTTCAAAGCAAACGAGTTTTAAAAGGAAAATACACAACAATTTAAACTCAGCTGGAATGAAAACATGAATCAAAAATCATACATCAGATTCACTAAGTCACCAGCCAAAACATCTCTCTAACGATATTTGCCCTTTGCTTCACCAAATCTATTCAAGTATCATAGCTAACGCAATCATCACACGAGATGCTTCAATAAAAACCATCCCGCTATTCATCCTTTGTAGCTGACAGCACCTTCAAAAGGCAACAAACCACTTTCCCTCACGACAATAACGACTTCGATGGCTTCGAGGAACAACTACAAAGAATCGCATCCTCCACTCCAAAGGGAAAGCGGTCAGGAATTATTGCATCCGTTCCCAGGAAGCAATTATTTCGAATTATAACCGGAAGAAACTCCGCACACGCGTAGGGTTGCGATTTCTTACTATAAAGGAAAAAGAAAGGCCATCATTCTACCCCGGAAGAGGGATAGCGAACCGTGCATTCAATTTGGCTTGTATCAAAGTCAATTAGCAATGGTACTCTGCACGCAATCAATACATTTCCGCGAATGCGAATGTCGAGTGCGCTAAATGTGCGTTCACATAATTCACATTTACGTCGAACGAAACCCAAATGGCATGCGAGAAGGCAACCCATTTCGGTCGGGAACGTTTGCCGTCAAGAAGTAAGAGAATTCATTGAAGTTAAGTAATGGTCCTGCAATGAAAAACCATCCCAAATCCGCACTGCGCACGTAGAGGATCGTCTTGACCTCGATTTCAAGTTTAACCTCTTGGCTGCTGCTGCTGCTGCTGCTGCTTTGGCTGCAAATTCGCCACCGGGACCAAGGTGGGATAAGAAAATACATCTTCGTAATAGCTCTCCAGGTGCTGCTGCAGATCCTTTCTTTATTTATTTTTTTCAACTCCGGCCACCGAGGGCAAGGCGCAACGCTCATCATTTGTTATCTGGCAATCTTCATCGTCCGTGGGCGATGTGTTTTTGCATAGATAAATATGAGATCCTTTTCTCCCCCGCCACCCGTCGTCCGTTGTCGAACAGATTGGAGCTGTTGGGTGTTCGCCATCCGCCCGCCATCCGCCCGCCATCCCTTAAACGGAACGTAATGTGAACAAGATGAATGGCTGCTACAGCAACACTAGTTAGATGCGGAGATAGGTACTTTTGTGTGGTCTGTGTTTGCAAAACGCAGCGTATCTTCAAGATGATCTCGACAAGTCGCTGCTTTGGTCTGGCTTCAATGGATGGGACGGGATGAGCAGCGTTCTGGGACGGTGGGGACGCGGAGGGGCCTGATGAGGTGAATGAAAAACATCTCATTATTTAGCAACCGCAAAGCTTTTCAGCTTTTACATGAATCTCGGGAGAGCACTGCCGGAGAGCAGTTGCTTATCTGAAATCAGATCTCTTGATGAGCTGGGGATTTTAGAGAAAATCATTCGCTGTCGGGACTGCCAAGACCGGGTTGTGGTTGAACCTGCTTACGGGAAGAGCTGTACTTGCATCAATGGGAGGATTTGTTTGGTGTTTTAGAATCTGGTTCCACAGAGATTAACCGTCTGCGGCAAGATTTGGAAGCTTTAAAATTTCGACTCGAAGAAAAGAGTTAATCGATTTTACAACATTACATATACACTCACACACACTAAAAGAGAATTATTTCAAATTTAATATATAAGAATCATTTAACGACCCTGGAGGTGGATGGGTTCGATTCCCGGTCTGGTCTAGGCATTTTTCGTTAAGGAAAATTTCTCGACCCCCTGGCCATAGGGTATGATTGTACTTGCCACACAATCATACTAATGCAAAAGTGGTGCTTGGCAGCGAAAACTCTTAATTAATAACTGTGGAAGTGCATTTAGAACACTAAGGTGAGAGCAAGCAATAAGCTTGAAATGCAAAAGAAGAAGTAAATTAGATAGTAAACTTATTACTTTACACCAAGGCGGTCTTACGTCAACCTTGTGGTTGTGTCCCTGACCCATTTCTTTTGTTTTTAGTTTTCAACGAAATGTGGTGAAATCAATATGTAATAATTGGGATGTGGGCCGTTTACTCGCGGTTTACCCGAGGTTAAAACAAGTGACATTTTTTGGGATGGGTTGGAAAGAGGAACATGGAAATAGGATTCTTAAGTCTCATCAGATAGTTGTCGCCAGCACAATAACTTGGTGCGGAATGGTCAGGGCTCCATTTTGTAAACAGTAAACAGAGTGCACACAATAGATCGCTAAGAATAAACTATACAAGCCACAGCGGTACATGAGCGTCTTTCCATGCGTCAATTTTTGCCTGTTGAAGTGGCGGACTTGTTCCGTCGCTACAACCTACCCCGCAGTGGGATGTTAGGCAAAGATTGACGTCCATGGTTCGAGTACCATTGGATACATGCCCTTTCGCTCA
Source organism: Aedes japonicus (assembly GCA_034211315.2). NCBI lineage: Eukaryota > Metazoa > Arthropoda > Insecta > Diptera > Culicidae > Aedes > Aedes japonicus. Next base: position 63,742 of record JASCZW010007452.1, on the reverse strand, counting down.
ATTTTCCAAAACATCTGTTAATTTTCCTACCTGCCGTACTCTGACGGACCTTTCAACACTTTCTCTTCACATCTTTCATTCTAGCCAAAAACATTGTTGTTCACTCTTGGTGCCTCATGGTGATGAGCGAACATCTCCTTCTACATCAAAATCGTTACTCCTCGCACGGAGAATACATAACATAACAATTAATGTATAATTGAACTTGAAAAAGAAATTTAATTTGATTTTTTAAATAAACGATTTAACCGATTTACACGCGTTTTCCCTTGACCAAATTTTGACCGTATCACCCGTTAATTTATTAAACTCCGAATTCAATGTTAAATTTCAGATTATCTACATCCAACCTACCATTATTATTATCAATGAAGGTAATATAAATACTCAAAATCTTCAAAATATTTGTTCTAGCTGTTCGTGAAATTCTGTCTAGTGTCGGTCGCATGAGATCTTCACCCTGGAAAAAGCGCCTACTTCCACCTAGCGAGTGTAGTTTTTGCTTGAGTAGTTCGAAGGCATCGTGTACTCTAGGGCAGACGAAGTATTTGTGATGAATGGTCTCAACAACTGCTGCAGTACAATGTGTACATTGATCTTCATCCGTGCGCCTCATTATATGCATCAGCCGTCGATGAGGTACTTTTTGATTTACCCACATGAAGAGAACACGACGCTGCAAATACAAAAGATCACGATCGCTATATTGTTCCACACACGGGGCCAGTTGTTTTCTGGGTTTGCTGTCTCCACTTTCGGTCTGTCTGTGAGTTTTTTGAAAAAGCGATGGATGAGATCCGAGGAGGGGTGTTGGCGGATTTAGAAGGGGAAATTTTGAATGTTACGCAGGATTAGCTTCAAGCAGGGCAGGTCTGTGATGGAATTTGTTCTTGGGAATTTACTTGGGTGCTGTAGGAATTGTAGAAAGGAAGCGATTCGATCTCGTGCAAGTGACGATTGATTAAAAGCGCCTTGCATTTCATTGCGGGTAGGTGTAGGTTGAGCCCGCCGCAGTAGAGAGCGCGCTAATTGCAGCATAGGAATCGTAGCAAAAAAGCCACGGACGAGATAACTCCTCATGGTGGCCGTTAGTTTCGCCACGTGTGCTGTCGTCGGGTGTTCGTTGGCTGACATAAAGGGTGATACGGTCAAAATTTGGTCAAGGGAAAACGCGTGTAAATCGGTGAAATCGATTATTTAAAAAATCAAATTACATTTCTTTTTCAAGTTCAATTAGTATAAAATTCAGGAAAAATATTCAGTTAGGCTTCCGCTTTTCCAAATCCGAATTGCCGGGCCTTACGCTTGACCCCTGCCATCAGATTTTGTACAGCCACCTTGTCCACCTTCTTCGCCGCAGAAAGCCAGTTTGCCTTGAACTGCTGCTCGTCCTTAGCAGTTTTTTGGTCTTCTTTAGGTTCCGCTTGACAATAGCCCAGTATTTCTCAATTGGGCGGAGCTCTGGCGTGTTGGGAGGGTTCTTGTCCTTGGGAACCACCTGCACGTTGTTGGCGGCGTACCACTTCATGGCCTTTTTACCGTAATGGCAAGATGCCAAATCCGGCCAAAACAGTACGGAACAACCGTGTTTCTTCAGGAAAGGCAGCAGACGTTTATTCAAACACTCTTTCACGTAAATTTCTTGGTTGACAGTCCCGGAAGCTATGAAAATGCTGCTTTTCAAGCCACAGGTACAGATGGCTTGCCAAACCAGATATTTCTTTGCGAACTTTGACAGTTTCGTGTGCTTGAAAATATCTGCGTACCTTTCCCCTTCCTTTTGCCGTATAAAACTCCTGTCCCGAAAGCTGCTTGTAGTCGGCTTTGACGTAGGTTTCGTCGTCCATTACCACGCAGTCAAACTTCGTCAGCATCGTCGTGTACAGCCTCCGGGATCGCGCTTTGGCCGTCGTATTTTGTTTATCATCGCGATTTGGAGTCACTACCTTCTTGTAAGTCGATAGTCCGGCTCGTTTTTTGGCTCGATGCACGGTTGTAGACGATACACCCAGCTTATTTGCGGCATCTCGGAGAGATAGGTTAGGGTTTCGCTTGAAACTACCGGCAACTCTCTTTGTCGTCTCAGCGGCTTCCGGTTTTCGATTTCCCCCCGATCCAGACTTCCTGGCTGTCGACAAACGTTCCCCAAACACTTTAATTACATTTGTAACGGTTGATTTGGCAACTTTTAGCGATTTTGCCAACTTTGCGTGCGAGTAGCTCGGATTTTCGCGATGCGCGAGCAAAATTTTGATACGCTGCTCTTCTTGCTTGGACGGCATTTTGACAACTGAAGAGTGAATTCCAAAATCAAAATAGGAGCAACATTCTACACACACACCTTCAAAATGAGGGTGTTCAGGTTTTTTAAATGCAAAATTGAAAGAAATACGTCAAGTTGATATTGACCAAATTTTGACCGTATCGCCTTTTAGTCACTATCAGAACTACCGTCGCTACATTCTACATCCCCCATTCGTTTATGTACTATAAGAGTAAATTATTCCGCTACTAACTTGAAAACACAAAAACATTACCTGCATCGTTGATACGAGTCACCTCTGGCGATACGTTTTGCACAGCATGGTAACACTTAATGTATAGTTTACGACCTTCAACTACTTGCGGAATGATATGATTGGACTTATTATGAAAAATTGATGATACGGTTTTCAACTGCTTGCCATGAGCATTGGTATGCAAATCCAAAGGGTTACAGCAAACCTTCAGTGACGCGGAGTACAAACGGCCGTACTGATCAGCATGGCCATCACACACAGTTTTCAAGCTTTCTATACCAGATCGAAGCTTTAATAATGTCCATTGACGCGCAGAGAACTGTTTACTCCTACAAAGGCCCTGCTTAGCGGTACATTTTCTTTTTAAGAATATTCCGATCGAGCAGTTCATTTTAAATCAAAACACTTTCACTTCCGTCAAAACAAAGCGCTTGCTTTGATCAGGTGTCAGGTGACAGTTTTGTCCTTTCTTGATATCTTCTTCTTGCACTGAAACAAATCGAAATAGAATGTATGTCAATACTGCCACCAAGAAATCATATTTTTTATAAATTCTTTGAATAATTTCCTTTAAATACCATTCTGTAGATTGTTTCTAGCCATGCTAGTTACGTAGAAATACATGAAGGAGAAATATAATATTGTATGAAAACTAGAAAACAAGAAGTTTTTTGTTTCAAAACGCTGTTTCTCAAGAACGGCTCAAAATACCCTAAGATTTTTAGTGTCTTTTATGTAAAAAAGTTTGAGGAACACGATGACGTGGTAATGTTTAAAATCAAAATATCTACATTGAGCGAAAATTGCAATATTAATTTTAAAAAGAAAAATCAGCATGTTTGGCAACACTGCCGCCAAAAAATAATATTTTTTATGAGTTTGTTGAACAATTTAAATAACTTTTATTGAATTGTTTTTTAGCATTATAGTTACGGAGATATAGATAAAACAAAATGAGCATTTTTACAAAAACTTAAAAAAAACGAGAGGCCCTAATAACCGAGGGGTGGTCCGATCAACACAAAAATTTGTAGATTTACATATAATTGCAAAATGAATCATTCCTCAAAATTTGGATGAAATCCGTGAAGGTCGTGTACACATTTTACCTTTTTCTCGGACACTTCGGATAGAATGACCCATATCTAATTATTTCAATAGAGGAGAGGCTTGTAAGATGGAACAGCGCCACTTTTGACATTCACAGCGACAACGCTATCGCGCTGTCAAGTGTCAACGTAATTTTTTGACTATTCTTCAATTTTCATTTGCTTTTGGAATGCATACACTCATTCGATTTAGCTCGTCCAGGTTTCATAGTTCGAAAGTGTTGGAATAATTAAAATAGCAATAATTTTTTGTGCTTCATAAGTGGAGATTTCCCATCGATATCAAAAGGTTAACTTTTGTGTTGGCTAGCATTTTCAGTGTATTTTTATGATCCAAAGGCATTTCCAAACAAATCGTAAGGCGCATTTTTTTATGTTTCGTGATTATGGCGTCATGTTTGTAAGATGGAACACTTTGTTTTCGTTTTAAAACATATGAATGATATTTTTTATGTTTGGAAATGTCATAGTATCAACAATAAATTGGACATAGAATAATTTGGTGGATCTCGCATTTATTTAGAATATTTTTTATTTTTTTTATTTTCAAATTCTATATCATTTACATGTTGCAAGCTCTGATAACAAGCTATATTAAACAAATTTCAATAAATTTTCGAAATCTCGCGTTTTTGAGTGTGAGTCTGATTATTTCAGTGTTAACGTGGATTATTTTAGAGTGTCCCATCTAACAGGCCATTTTTTGAAATTGCAATTTTCGATGGATTTCGAAAATAGGCCATAATAAAAAATATAAATTAAACATGCAACGAGCAAAACGCGGATCGTGTTCCATCTGATAAGCCTCTCCTCTATCATTTTTACCTTAAATTTCTATGGTTTGATAAAAATACTCATATTAGCTTTATTACTTAATTTATTTAGCTTAATTTTTATAAAAAAAAGGATTTAAAATTGGTGCACAAGATCAAAAAAGATTGACATATCTGTATATGTACTCTTGTATAAAAACCAAGAAATCTAAATTTTTGTGTACCTTAATCACAGCTCTACTTTATTTTTTTTCTGAACATGGCATTGAGTTCAGCGAATGATTTCTCGATTCCTTATCGAGTTCAAAAATACTGTAAACTAGTGTGACCTTCCAAAACCATATCCTGTATTTTCGCTATAATTTCGCTATAAATTTTGGATGCACTTTTTGGACGTCCGGAGCGTCGATCGTCTTCAACGCTTGTATGGCCACGCTTAAATTCCTAAACCCATCGGTGAACGGTTGGAAATGAAAAAAGAAGACTACTTCAAATCTTTCACCATCTTTGCATGGATATCAGTAGCCGATAAACCTTCCAAAACAAAGATTTCAATCACTCCACAATATTCGGATTTTTGCATGTTCAAAAAAATCCACTAACACGTCAACTTCAAATGGCTTGTAAACAAAGAATGAATTGACAGACCAAAATGAAATTATGAGTAACGTTTGCATTAAAAGAAATGGACTTGTTGCGGATGGTGATAAAAAAAAACCTAAGACAGATTATTGCTTTTGATAAATTTCCCATGGAAGTTAATTATTTAAGCTTACACGCAAACAAATTCTACGCCCTAGCGAGCGGCCATCCGGCAGTTAACCGGAACATTCACCATGGCGGACGAAAACATCCGTGTAGGCATGTTTTTGAGATCTTTCTTCGTTTTATTTATCAATTCCTCCTCAGTTTTCTGGACTAAATTATTGGAGTAGATCTTACAATTCAGGTTGGCCCAGAAATTCTCGATGGGACGCAGCTGGACGTTGGACGTTGGGCGGGTTCGCCGACTTGGGTACCACATCGATATTCAGCCGCTCCATCTCCTCCAACGATCGCTTCGAGTAGTGGGCCGACACCAGATCTGGCTAGAACACCGCGTCTTCGCCCTTATGGTATTTCTTGATGAACGACGCATCTTCCGGCAGGCATTTCGTACCATGAATTTCCCTGTTCATGGCCAGTCCGCAGCGAAAGAAGAGCGGCTTTGACATCCCTTTCTCGCTGATTGTCAGCCACATCAGCACCTTCTTGGGGAACTTGGTGTGTGAAATGAACTTCACCTCGGAGCTCACTTCCTTCGTGGGGGTAGTAAAATACGAAGTGACCTGTCAGTCGATGCCATCTAGGATGAGATAGGTCTCGTCGTCCATCAACATCGCCACGTCGCGATTCGCCGGGAAAATCGAGTTGACCATCTTATTCAGCCGCTGCCGCTGCGTCATTGCCTGCAGCTCCGAAAACTGTGGACACGACTTCCGCTTCCTGACATGCATGTTCATGTTCGCCAGGTACTTTTTCACTGTTTGGCCGGTTGAACCGACCTCCCGGCCAAGCGCACGCAGCGATGTAGCCACTTTTCCCTCGGTCTTCCTCTTCAGGATCCTTTGGAGCTTCTTGTCGATCAGGGTCGCCCGCCGTCCGGAACCGGGCTTTCTTTCGATGCTCTGATTGTTGTCTAATAGTGCCACGATGTGCCGCACGATGTCCGTTTTTGACTCGGTGGGGTGCCGTTCTTTGAACGCGCACACTTCTGAACGGAGTTGCTTCACTGTTTTTGCCATCACGGTTAGAGTTCGACTGATAGAGCTGTCAAATTTTGTCTGCTGACTCATGGGTTACTATGATTGATGCTGCATGGGTAGTTTTGTCAGTGTGGGTGAAACCCATGAAAAATCTATATTTTTAGATGACATAACGACCATCGAATTGCCGAAATCCTATGCGTGTTTCAAAGGAGTCCGATAATGTATTCGGATATCTTTAATAAACTACTTATCCTTGATTGTTTGTTACTGAAAAGCAAGATCTTAATCACAACATAAATAAAAATCATCAAAAACCAATTTAACCAATTACAATTTTCGACTAATGTTCAAATCAAATGAGTTGCGAGCAGGGCATTGAGCCCAACAGTCAAAGAATGCAGCTCATCGAACTCATCGTGTAACAAGACGGAACGTTTACCACATTAGACAACACTCACATGCCACGTACCGGTTGATTTAAGTCACACACCATTGCCATCACGATTCTGAAGGATGCATACCTTGTTCGACGGGATCGGCAAAACAACTCGAGACTATGCGCCAAGAGAAAGGAAAGGCCGGAGACGATGTATGCAGAGAAATGCACTTGAATTCATAATGTGCCAAGCAAGGAACAGAGAACGAGAGTTGAGATGGGTGGTGCACTTATGGATAGGTAGGTGCCTCGATTGGGACTCATGTCTGCTCCGATCTGTGGGGAGGGGAGCAGTACATTTTTATTTGCAGTTGGGTGGGATCCTGACTGAACGCTGCACACTGAAGACGACAACGACGGCGGCGACGACGCGAAACTCGATAATAGGACTTGACATGACGACCCGCGGGAGGAAGAAACGCAGCAAAATTCACTCTCCTGTACCTCATTTGCATGTACATATTCGGTGTCAGTGGCTGGTGCTGTTGCAGCAGGTCTTTGTTTCCACCAGCAAGAGAAAAGGAAATGCTGGAACGAAGCACGCCCCCTCGATTTCCCTTTGTTTTCAATGCGGAAAATCCCATCATTCACATTTTGTTAATTTTTAATTGTTAATCGTTTTCCCGTCGACAATGTAGTCGTGGAGTGATGGGCGTTAAAAGTCTTGAATGGTCTCCGTTTGAATTTAGGCACTTGACTGCACGAAGGCATAATTCCGGAACCTGTTTGCATGGCACAGGGTTCGTATTCCGATATGGTGTGGCCAGCTTTATCGACCGTGTAAATTGAAGAGCAAACAGACCGCAATTAACCTGGGCATCAATTTTCAGCATCAACACTCTTCGGGCAGGCATCAGATCAGAACCGACCGACCGACCGAACCAGGGTCGGAAACACCAACCCTGTGCTGTGTGTACATTAGGACCGGTGCAAAGAGGCGAGGGTTCACTGTTGCTGCCCTCGGACGAACGGACGGATGGTTGTATCCATCAGCATCGAGGCTCGAAAAAGCTTCCGACCACCGCAGAAACTCCCACAGTCCGCAACGCATTCGGAGCCAATTTTGTGTTTGTGGTGAAATTTGGAAAACCAGCCTTCCACCGTCGGAAAAATTACCGCAAAGAGGATCAGTTTTGTGTTTGCCCAATGCCCTCGCTGAGTAGCTTGTACCGTATTAAGGCTTCTGCTGAAACGTTACGATGGGGCTTGCTGCTGATTATGGTTGCGATTGTAGCTGGGGGTTTTAGGGGCGAATGGAGTGCGATGCGCTTCCAAGGTTAATGGTGAATTTAAATTTTTCGAATCTTTGTGTGATGAAATTCTTGCAGCTATTGAAGAGATTCACGAATTCGGAAAAAAAGTAAGATTGGCATCTCGGTTGGCAACGCACCCTTCTTCTTTCACTACATATATTGACTGGCAAAAGAGTACGGCAGCCGACGAAGGTGTTGTGTTTCGGATTAACCTCGAAGATGAGGATGAGTGTCGAAATTAGATGGGCCAGTTTGCACACACGTAAATGTTACCCTTTCTATCGATCCGAGAAGCAATCATGGCTCTCCTGTGAATCTTTCGTTTAGGTTGGGCCCGGAAATGTGTGAACGGAGATATCGTTGTTGTCAGATCATTAGGCTAAATGGTGCAATAGTCTTTAAGGGTTGCGGATGTTGATAGATGTATTGAAGGTTATTTCCTGAGGTTCAGGGCAATGAAATTGAGGTTATTTGACAAATCTCAGTTAGTTAAAATAGCAGCATGTCCAAGAATTGAGATATTTGGAAAGAAGATTTTATGAATGTATTCTCAGGTCAACAACTTTTCGCACACAAATTCGATTTAACCTTCCTAAGATATTGGGATCAATTCTGACCCATGACGTAACTTCAATGTACGATAATTTTTGACGAAGAACTGCGTCTTTGTTTTGTATACTGGGGTATAATTTAAAATAAATCGCATTGGGTCCCTCACGAAAAATGGTGCGGTTTTGATCGTTAATATCTCAGTCATTTCTCAAAATATTTTCAAAATTGAATTCAATGTTGATTCGGGCCACATGCTTTGGAAAAATTCCTAATTTTAGGCATTATCTTAAAAAGTATGTTAACCCCTCCAGCACACTTGTTGCCATAAAGTTGAAATAACATAAATATGACTTGTCTAGTCATAATCAAGTAACTACAACTAATGGTGATCGTAGTGTACTACTTGATAAAATCACAAACTGAATAAAATAAACTTGGGCAAATTTGTTCTACATCAGGTTTTCTGTTCCGGAAATATTAAAAAAAAACATATATAAGGCTTTATTGACGACTAAGAACATCCTGAATATGAACAAGTTCATAAAAAAAATACCTTAGCGTTATTTTAGAATATGGTACATATGCATACGAATTATTAAATTTGTGGTGATAAATGTTTCATATTTTTGCATCTTTCTGGGATGTTCTAGGTTATCCAAAATGCACTTGAGTTCAGAACTTCAGCTCTACAGTTGTTACAGTAGCTTTTAAAGCTATATAACGTTATGATATTTATTCAAGCATATTGGATGAAACTTTTGAAAAGTCAACAGTCAATATTCGATAATTTTCTGATGTTCTAGGTCATCAAAAGAGTTCTTGAGCTCAGAACTTTAGATCTACAGTAGAACCTATAGATTTTGTAGCTATAAAAAGTAACGCTACGTATTCAATGATATTTAATGAACATTTTAGAACGTAAATAAACATTACGAGATAAACTGGTATGGTTGGGGTCATCCAAACTGTCCTTGAGTTCAGAACATAAGATCTACAGTTGTAAAAGTAGGTTTATGGGGTATGCAGAGGAACAATATATATTTAACAAAATTCATTGAATAGTCAACAGACACAATGCGACAATGTTGGCCATACAAACTGTCCTTTATTTCAGAACATAAGATCTACAGTTGTAAAAGTAGCTTTTTGGGACTATATTTAGTTAAACATATTCAATAAATTTTATGGAAGGTCAACAGTCAATATTTTATGATTTTATGAATCTCCAGGTCATTCAAATTGTCCTTGCGTTCTGAAATTGAGATGTACATTTGTAGCAGTAATTTTTAGGCAATACATAGTTACCATAAATATTCAAGCATATTCAATTAATATTCTTATATGTCAACAAACATTATAAGGCAATATGTCATGTTCTAGGTCACCCAAACTATTCTTGAGATTAGAACATGGGACCTTCAGTTGCAACAAAAGCATTCTAGGGTATGCAAAGCTACTCTGTGTATTGAAACCTCATTGAATATTATTAAATATCTTGAAATACCAACAGACACTATGAGATAATTCTCTAGCTTACTGTAGCTTTCTGGACCAAACAGTGTAGAAATATGCATTTGACCAATTTAAGTGAGTCATCTGGAAGGTAAAAGATATAATGAGATATCTTGGACTATTCTAGGTCTTCAAAACTGCCCTTCAGTTCAGAATTTAGGATCTTAAGTCGTAACATAGCTTTATAACCTATGAAAGGTGACGATATGCATTCAAACACATTCAGAGAATCTTCCTAAATATCACCAGTCATTATCAGATTATCTTGGGATGTTAAAGTTCATAAAAACTGACTTAAGATATACAGTAACCGTAGCATTTTGGGCTATACAAAACTACGATAACTATTCAAACATGTTCAATGAATATTCTGAAACGTCCACAGATAGCATAGGTGTGGCCCTTTTAGTATTGGAACAAACATTTTTAATTCTTACATCGACCCTAGTGGTCAGATTTGTAAGCTATGCCATCTTTTGTTATAAGGAACACACAATAACAACATCAGAAGTTGTTTTTCGTGGTGAAATTCGAACGTGTGTAAGAGAAATACAAAATGGAAGAAATTGGAAATGGAAAAATAATTGTGCGCAATCATTTGGAAAACACTTCATGGTCTTGGCCAAAACATGTCAAAGTGTTGGGTTTTCACCGGAATACCATTCGGCGTGTTTTGAAAAAGTACTGCGCAAGCCTCAAAGCATTTGTCGGGAGGGTACTGTCATCCGTCAACTGCGGAACATAGTCATCAAGAACATTAAGGCAAACCCCAACATCTCAGACCACGATTTGGCCAAACGTTTCGCGCCGCACGCAGTACCGTGCACCAGATTCGCCTCCGGGAAGGCTTCAAGTCATACCGTGCCTGTAGACAACCAAATAGAGATCAAAAGCTGAACAATGTGGCCAAAATCCATGCCAGAAAACTTATGATCAGATGTTGACAAAATTCAATGGCTGTCTCCTCATGGATGATGAAATCTATGTTTAGACCGATTTCAAACAGCTACTGGGACAAAATGTTCCTGTCAAATTCAAGTTTGTATTTCCTGACAAGTTTGCACGTAAGTACATGATTTGGCAAGGCATTTGTAGCTGCGGTAGGAAGACCAAGGTTTCCATCACTGAAGAGACATTTGATTCAGAGCTGTATTGAACGGAATGTCTCCAAAAGCGAATATTGCCATTCATCAATGAACCACAATGAACTTGTCATGTTTTGGCCAGATCTTGCTAGCTGTCATTACAGTAAAATAGTGCTACAGTGGTATGAAACCAACGGGATTTAGTTTATACCGAAAGAACTCAACCCACCATACTGTCCCCAGCTCAAACCGATAGAGAGATTTTGGGCTATTGTGAAGAGAAAGCTGAAGGTGAATGGCAGTGTCGTCAAAAATATAAATGCATTAATAACCAAGTAGAATAAGATTGCCAGCAGAACTTCCCTAAAGTTCTCTGCAGAGCTTCCATAAAGTTCTCTACAGAACATGAATTAACTTCCCTGAAGTTCTCTGCAGAACTTGAATCAACTTCTCTGAAGTTCTTTGCCAGATTTCCCCGAAGTTCTCTGCAGAATTTCCCTGAAGTTCTCTGGAGAACTTCCCTGAAGTTTTCTGCATGAGTTCCTTAAGTTCTCTGTAGATTTTTCTTGAAGTTTCCTGTAGCAATTCCATGAAGTTTTCGGCAGAACTTTCATGATGCTATGTGCAGAATTTTGCTGATGTTCTCTAAAAAAATTCCCTGAAGCACTTTGCGAAACTTCACTGATGTTCTCTGCAGAATTTCCCTGAAGTTTTCTGAAGAACTTCCCTGGAGTTCTGTGCAGAACTTTCTGGAAGTTCTTTGCAGAACTTTCATAAAGTCCTCTGTAGAACTTCTATGAAGTTCTCTGAAGAACATCTCTGTAATTATGTGCAGAATTTTTTTCAAAATTTTATGCAGAATTTCCCTGAAGCTCTCCGCAGAAGTTCTATAAAGTTCTCTGAAGAATTTCCATGTAATTCGCTGAAAAACTTCTGTGAAGTTCTCTGAGCATCTTTCGCGAATCGCTCAGCAAAACATCCTAGAAGTTCCCTAAAAGACTTCCCTGAGGCCTTCTGCAGAATTTTCTTGAAGTGCTCTGCGAATTTCTTTCTGAAATTCTCTGAAGAGCTCCCCTCCAGTTCTCTGAAAAACTTCCCTTAACTACTCTGAAAAACTTTCCTGAAGTTCTCTGAAAAACTTACCTTAACTTCTCTGAAAAACTTCCATGAAGTTCTATGCAGAACTTCCACGAAATTCTCTGCAGAACATCCATGAAGTTCTTTACAGCACTTCCGTGAAGTTTCCTACAGAACTTACATGAAGTTTTCTGTAGAACTCCTAAAAAGTTCTCTGGAAAAATTTTCTGAAATTCTCTGCAAAACATCCCTAAAGTTCTTTGCAATTTTTCCTGAAGTTATCTGAAAAACTTCCCTGAAGATCTCTGCAGAATTTCTCTGGTGTTCTCCAAAAAACTACCCTTAACTTCTCTGAAGTTTCCTGAAGTTCGTTGCAGAACATTTCTGAAGTTCTCTAAAGAACTTCCATGAAGTTCTTTACAGCACTTCTATGAAGTTTTCTACAGAACTTCCATGAAGTTCTCTGAAGAACATTTCTGATGTTCTATAAAGTTCTCTGGAGTTCTTTCCTGAAATTATATGTAGAACTTCCGCCAAGTTCTCCAAAGATCTTCCCTGAAGTTCTTTGCAAAAAATCCTCGAAGATCTCTGATAGACTTCCCTGAAATTCTCTGCAGAACTTTCCTGAAGTTCTTTGCATAATTTCTCTGAAGTTGTCTGCAGCACTTCCCTGAAGTTCTCCAAACAATTCTGGAAGACTTTCCTAAAGTTCTTTGCAGAACATTCCTGAAGTTCTCTGAAGAATTTTTTATGAAGTTCTCTAAAGAACTATTCTGAAGTTCTCTGTAAGACTTTTATAAAGCTCTCTGGAGAACTTTTTGAAGTTATCTGTAGAGCTTCCGTGAAGCTCTCTGAAGAAATTTCCTGAAGTTCTCCAAAAAACTCTGTTAGACATTCCTGAAGTTCTCTGCAGAACATTCCTGAAGTTCTCTGAAGACCTTCCATAAGGTTCTCAGCAGAACTTCCATGAAATTTTGTGGAAAACTTCCATGAAGTTCTTTACAGCACTTCAATGAAGTTCTCTGCAGAACTTCTATAAAGTGCATTGGAGGAATTTCCTGTAGTACTCTGCAAAACATCCCCGAATTTCTCTGACAGACTTTCCTGAAATTCTTTGCAGAACTTCCCTGAAGATCTTTGCACAAAGTCCCTGAAGTTCTATGAACAACTTTTCTGAAGTTCTCTGAAGAATTTTCCTAAAGTTCTGCAAACAACTTCCCTTAACTTCACTGAAAGACTTTTCCAAAGTTCTTTCATAAGGTTCTCCGCAGAACTTCCATGAAGTTCTTTACAGCACTTCTATGAAGTTCTCTACAGAACTTCCATGAAGTTCTCTGAAGACCATTTCTGAAGTTTTCTGTAGAACTTCTATAAAGTTCTCTGGAGAATTTCTCTGATAAAATTAGCTGAACTTCTCCAAGAAACTCTGAAAGACTATCTATGAAGAACTTCCATGAAGTTCTCTGAAGAACATATCTGAAATTCTTTGTAGAACTTCTATGAAGTTCTCTGGAGAATCTCTAGAAGGTTTTCTGGAGATTTTTTTTGAGGTTATCTGTAGAACTTCCGTAAAGTTATCTGAAGAATTTCCTGAAGTTCTCTGAAGAGTTTCCCTGAGGTTCTTTGATGAACTTCCCTGAAGTTCTCTGTGAAACATCCCCGAAGTTCTCTAAAAAACTTCCCTGAAGTTCTTTGCAGAGCATTCCTGAAGTTCTCTGAATAACTTACCTGAAGTTCCATGTGGAACCTCCATGAAGTTCTCTACAGAACTTCTATGAAGTTCTCTGAAGTTCTCTGTAGAACTTCTTTAAAGTTCACTGGAAAACCTCCCTGAAGTTATCTGTAGAACTTCCCTGAAGTTCTCTGACGCAACTTCCTGAATTTCTCCAAAAAACTCTGAAAGACTTTCCTTTGCAGAACATTCCTGAAGTTCTCTGAAGAATTTCCATGAAGAACATATCTGAAGTTCTCTATAAAACTTCTATAAAGTTCTCTGGAGAACTTTTCTGAGGTTATCTAAGTTCTCGATAGAACTTTCGTGAAGTTCACGATAGAACTTCCGTGAAGTTCTCGGAAGAACTTTCCTGAAGTTCTCTGGAAGACATCCCCGGAGTTCTCTGAAAGACTTCCCTGAAATTCTTTGCAGAGCTTCCTTGAAGTTCTTTGCAGAATTTCACTGAAGTTTTTTGAATAACTTCCCTGAAGGTCCCTGTGGAACCTCCATGAAGTTCTCTACAGAACTTCTATGAAGTTGCCTGAAATTCTCTGCAAAACATTCCTGAAGGTCTCTGCGGAACTTCCCTGAAGTTCTCTGCAGTACTTCCCTGAAGTTCTTTGAAGATCTTTCCAGGAGTTCTCTGCAATACATCCCTGATGATCTCTGAAAGACTTCCCTGAAGTTCGCTGACAAACTTCCCTGATGTTCTCAGACTTACATTCCTGAAGGTTTTTGCAAAACATCCCTGAAATTGTCTGGAGAATTTCCCTGAAGTTCTCTGAAGGACTTCCTGAAATTTTCCGAAGTATTTCCATGCAGTTCTCTGCAGAACTTCCTTGATGTTCCCTCAAGAGTTTCCATGAAGTTCTCTGAAGAACTTCCCTGAAGTTATCTGTAGAACCTCAGTGAAGTTTTCTGAATAACGTCCTTAAAGTTGTCTGAAACACTTCCCTGGAATTCTCTGCAAAACATCGCCGAAGTTCTCTGATAGACTTCCCCGAAATTCTCTGCTGAACTTCCCTAAAATTCTCTGCAGAACTTCCCTGAAGTTTTCTGAAGAACTTCCGTGGAGTTCTCTGAGGAATATTTTTGAAGTTCTCTGTAGGAATTCTATAAAGTTCTCCAGAGAATTTCCTGAAGGTATCTGTAGAACTTACATGAAGTTCTCTGAAGAACTTCATGAATTTCTCTGAAAAACTTCCATGAAGTTCTCTGAAGAACTTCCATGAAGTTCTCTGAAGAAAACATCTCTGAAGATCTCTGAACGACTTCCCTGAAGTTCTCAGAAGAACTTTCGTGAAGTTCTGTGAAATAAATTCCTGAAGTTTTTAACAAAACATCCCTGAAGTTGTCTGGAGAATTTCCCTGAAGTTCTCTGAAGGACTTCCCGAAGTTCTCCGCAGTATTTCTATGAAGTTCTCTGCACAGCTTCCCTGAAGTTCTTTAAAGAGTTTCCTTGAAGTTCTCTGCAGAACTTCTATAAAATTCTCTGAAGAACGTCTCTGAAGTTATCTGTAAAACCAGTGAAGTTCGTTGAAGAATGTCTGTGAAGTTGTCTGGAAAACTTCCCTGAAGTTGTCTTCAAAACATTCCTGAAGTTCTTTGTAGAATTTTCCTGAAGTTTTCTGAAGAACTTTCCTGGAGATCTCTGCATAACTTCCATGAAGTTCTCTGAAGAACATTTCTGAAGTTCTCTGAAGAACTTCTGTAAAGTTCTCTGGAGTACCTCTGAGGGTATCTGTAGAATTTCCCTGAAGTTCTCTGAAGAATGTCCCTGAAGTTCTCCAAAAAACTCTGATAGACTTTCCTGAAGTTCTGTGCAGAACATTTCTGAAGTTCTCTGAAGAACTTCTACAAAGCTCTCTGCAGAACTTCCAAGAACTTTTCAAGAGAACTTCCATGAAGTTCTTAACAGTACTTCCATGAAATTATCTTCAGAACTTCCATGAAGTTCTCTGCAGAACTTCTATAAAGTTCTCTGAAGAACTTCCCTGAAGTTATCTGTAGAACTTCAGTGAAGTTCTCTAAAGATTGTCCTTGAAGTTGTCTGAAGAACTTCTCTGAAGTTCTCTGCAAAACAACTTGTATTAAGTTCTCCATTGTTTTCCCATGAAGTTCTATGCAGAACTTCATCTATGATCTCTGAAGAACTTCCCTAAAGTTCTCCGCAGAGTTTACCTGGAGTTCTCTGCAGAACTTTCCGAATGTTCTCTGCTGCAGAACTTCTATGAAGTTCTCTGAAGAACATCACTTAAAATCTCTGCAGAACTTCTGCAAAAAGCTTTGAGGAAAATTTCTGCAGAATTTCCCTGAAGATCTCTGCGGAACTTCCCTGAAGTTATCAGAAGAACTTTTGTGACGTCCTCTGAGGAACTTCTCTGAAGTTCGCTGAAGAACTTTCCTGAATTTTTCCGAAAAAAATCCCTTAAATTTTCTGAAGGGATCTGAAGTATTCTAAAGGACTTCCATGAAGTTCTCTGCAGAACGTTTCTGAAAATCTCTGCAGATTTTTTTTTAAATTCTCTGAAGAATTTTTGTGAAGTTCTGTGACGAGCTTCTCAGAAGTTTTCCAAAAAACTTCTCTTAAATCCTCTTTTGCAAAACATTCCTGAAGTTCTCTGCAGAACATTCCCGAAGTCGTCTGCAGAACTTTCCTTAAGTTCTCTGAAAGACTTCTATGAATCTTTCTGTAGAAATTCCATGAAGTTCTCTGAAGAATTTCCCTGAAGTTCTCTGAACAACTTCCCTAAAGTACTTCTACGATTTTCCCTAAAGTTCTCTTACGAACTTCGCAGAAGTTCTCTGTAGAACTTCCCTAAAGATTGCTGCTGAATTTCTCTGAAGTTCTCTGCAAAATTTCAATGAAGTTCTCTGTGAAACTTTCCTGAAGTTCTCTGCAAAATTTCTCTTAAGTTCTCTACAGAACTTCCCTGATGATTTCTGCAGAACTTCCCAGAATTTCTCGGCAGAACTTGTATTAAGTTCTCTACAGAATTTCCATGAAGTTCTCTGCAGAACTTCCCTGAAGTTCTGTGCAGAACTTCTATGAAGTTTTCTGAAGAGCATCCCTGAAAATCTCTACAGCAGTACTGCAAAAAGCTTTGAGGAAATTTTCTGCAGAATTTCCCTGAAGTTCTCTGCGGAACTTCCCTGAAGTTATCAGAACAACTTTTGTGGCGTTCTCTGAGGAACTTTCCTGAAGTTTTCCGAATAAAACTCCTTAAATTCTCAGAAAGACTTTCCTTCAGTTCTTTACAGAACATTCCTGATGTATTCTGAAGAACTTCCATGAAGTACTCTGCACAACTTCCATGAGGTTCTCTAAAGTACTTCCACGAAATTCTGTGATAAACTTCCAAAAAGTTCTCTGAAGAATTTTTCGGAAGTTCCCTGAAAAACTTCCCTGAAGTTTTTCGAAAGACTTCCCTGAAGATCTCTTCAGACTTTCTCTGAAATTCTCTGAAGAACATTCCTGAAGAGCTGTGCAGAACTTCCCTGAAGTTCTCTGCAGTGCTTCCATGAAGTTCTATGAAGAACTTTCCAGGGGTTCTCTGAAAAACATCCCCCAAGGTCTCTGAAAGACTTCCCTGAAGTTTGCTGACAAACATCCCTGACGTTCTCTGAAATACATTCCTGATGTTCTTTGCAAAACATCCCTGAAGTTCTCTCAAGAATTTTCTTGAAGTTCTTTGCAGAAGAATGCTCTGAAGAATTTCCTTCAAGTTTACTGCAGAAGTTCCCTGAAATTATCTGCAGAACTTCTCTAATGTTCTTTGTAGTACTTCCCTAGAGTTCTCTGACCAACATCCTTGAAGTTCTCTGAAAGGCTTCATTGAAGTTCTCTGAAGAACTTCCACAAAATTCTCTAGAGAACTTCCATGAAGTTCTCTAGAGACCTTCCATGAAGTTCTCTGAAGAACTTCCCTTAAATTCACTGAAGAACTTGTCTGAAGTTCTATGCCATACTTTCCTGAAGTTCTCTGTAGAAATTCCACGAAGTTCACTTCCATGAAATTCTCTGGAAAACTTCCCAGTAGAAAATCCCTGAAGTTCTCAGAAGAACTACCATGAAATTCATTAAAGAACTCACCTGAAGTTTTGCGATGAACTTCTCTGAAGAAATAACCCGAAACGTCAGAATAACGTACCAAAAATACCAATATTGGAATAATCTGCCTCTCATGTGTGCAAGCGTGCATCACATAGTTCACAGTCAGACCAGTGCCACGCAGTGAAATAATTTTGAATTAAGAAGTCGACCGTCTGGAAGACCATGTTCATTCGACTAAATTTCCTAAAAATTATAAATTCATTCATGATCTAGAAATAAAACTACAGAGAATACAAAAAGTTCCCATGAGCTCTAGCACCACGTAGCGGACGAGTTCTGAACTAATGTTAACACCTTCCGAAAGGCCTTACTCAACCGAACATCTTTGTCGAAGACGCAAACTTGCAATATGTCAAGGATCTCGAGATACAGGTTAAAAAGTAAGTTTACATGCACACTAGCGCTGCGTAGTGAGATAATTCTGAAGTTTTAAGTTAACCATGCTGAAGGCCTTTATCTGAGATAATAAGGCGCTGTGACCTTGGCTATTATTGCCAGGCTCTTGGTTCAAATGCCATAAGTTCACCCACAGGCAATAGGAGCATCTACTAATCTTTCTAGCATCTACGCTCCCAACGATAATGTACAGATTATCACACTGTTTATTTCTACATGGAAGCGTTTGGTAAGGGAGGTTCATGCTTTTTTTTTGTTATATGCAAAACATCCCTAAAGTTCTCGGATAGACTTCCCTGAAATTCTCTGTGGAACTTCCCTGAAGTTCTTTGCAAAACTTCACTGAAGTTTTCTGAAGAACTTCCCTGGATTTCTCTGCAGAACTTGTATTAAGTTCTCAATAGAACTTCCATGAAGTTCTCTGCAGAACTTCATGGATGATCTCTGAAGAACTTCCTTGAAGTTCTCCACAGAATTTACCTGGAGTTCTCTGCAGAACTTTCCGAAAGTTCTCTGTAGAACTTTCTCAAAGTTCTCTGCTGCAGAACTTCTTTGAAGTTCTCTGAAGAGCATCACTGAAAATCAAAATCAAATACAAAAAAGAAGAACTTTTGTGATGTTCTCTGAGGAACTTCTCTGAAGTTCGCTGAAGAACTTCCCTGAAGTTTTCCGAAAAAAATCCCTTAAATTTTTTGAAAGACTTTCCTTAAGTTCTCTGCAGGACATTCCTGAAGCATTCTGGAGGACTTCCATGAAGTTCTTTGAAAATTTTCCCTGAAGTTCTCTGCAGAACTTTTTTAAAGTTTTCCGAAGAATTTCCCTGAAGTTATCTGAAGAACTTCCGTGAAGCTTCAAAACTACCCTGAAGTTCTCTGAATAACTTTCATGAAGTTCTCTGGAATACATCCTTGAAATTCTCTACAAGACATCTCTGAAGACTTCTATCGAACTTCCTTGGAGTTCTCTTCAGAATTTCTATGAAGTTCATGGAAGCACTCTCCTGAAATTCTCTGAAGAACTTCCCTGAAGTTTTCCGAAAAACTTCCCTTAACTTCTCTGAAAGACTTTCCTAAAGTTCTTTGCAGAACATCCCTGAAGTTTTCTAAAGAACTTCCATGAAATTCTCTGCAGATCTTTCATGAAGTTCTCTGCAGCTCTTCCTTAAAATTATCTGAAGAGCTTCCATGAAGTTCTCTGAAGAACTTTCCTTAAGTTCTCTGAAGGACTTCCCTGAAGTTCTCTGAAAGGCTGAAGTACGCTGAAGAATATTCATGAAGTTCTCTGCAGAACTTTCCTGAAGTTCTCTGAAGATCTTCCCTGAATTTCTAAGCAGAACTTTCCTGAAGATCTCTGACAAATATTCATGAAGTTTTCTGAAGAACTTCCATTGAACTCTCCAAAGAACTTGCCTGAAGTTTTCTGCGAAACTTCCCTGAAGTTCTCTGCAGAAATTCCATGAAACTCACAGGAAAACTTCCTTGTAGAAATTCCCTGAAACTCTCTGAAGAACTTCCATGAAGTTCTTTTAAGGACTTACTCGATGTTTTGTGAAGAACTTCTCTGAAGAAATAACCCGAAGTTTGTCAGAAGAACGTACCAAATATACCAATATTGGGGTTATCAGCCTCTCTCGTGTACTTGCGATAAACATTCATTACAAAGTTCACATGGAGACCAGTGCCACGCAGTGAAATAATTCTGAATTATGAAGAGAAACGTCTTGAAGACCATGGTTACTCAACTAAATCTTCTGAAAACAATAAACCCATTCATGATCTAGATATCAAAATATAGAAATTTTTAAAAGTTCCCATGAGCAGAAGTACCACGTAGCGGACGAATTCTGAATTAATATTAACACCATCCAAAAGGCCTCACTCAACCAAATATCTTTGATGAAGTCGCCAACTTGCTATATGTCATGGCTCTCATGATTCAGGTTATAAAGTAAGTTTACATGCACACTAGCGCCGCGTAGTGAGATAATTCTGAACCAATAAGTTTACCATCCTGAAGACCTTGCTCTACTGAGCAACTTTGCTAAAATAAGTAACTTCCTGTATACGAAAAATCACGAATATTATCTGATGAAACAACAAAGGTCAATCCCCATTTATTATTTGAGACTACAATCAAGGGAATCCGCGAAAGTCGGGGGGTTCACTGTATTTTGCTGTTTTTTTTGCTAAAATATGCTACATTTCAGCATTCTTAACTTTTTCTGGTTCATAACTTCCGGGAAGACCGTAGAGTACGTGTGCTGCAAGCAACCCGGCGGGTCCACGGGTCGCGGATGGTGGGGTTCCATCAGATATGATGGACAGCAACTGAATACACAAATAAGTAGCCTCAGACGAGCGGCGGGACTGCTTAGAATGTGGGGAGACTCAGCAGTTGTTAGAATCCACCCCGCTTTTCAAAAATCCACTCCACCCCACTTTTTAAAAATAAGGGTAAAGGTCCAAGCCTTCACCCATTTGAGCGTCTGTTCTCCATGCTAGGGGCGACTCAAAAAAGCGTCTGTTCTCCATGTTAGGAGCGGCTGACTGTTAAACAGCAGCATAACGATGGTCCTCCTGCGAGATAGTGGGGTTGGTTGTGGGCCTGGCGAGCCGACACCATTAAAAAGGAATTGCAACGAATAATACACAAGGAAGAAGTGAAGGAGATGTGCCACCCCGAACGATACGTGAAGTTAAGGACGCATCAAGCAGCTGAAGAACAACAAATCGGTTGGAAGGGATGGAATCGGAGCAGAACTTATCAAGATGGGCCCGGACAAGTAGGCAAATTGCCTGCATCGATTGATAGTCAGGGTTAGGGATACTGAACAGCTTTCTACCGGAGGAGTGGAAGGATGGGGTTATCTGCCTAATCTATAAGAAAGGCGACAAGCTGGACTGCGAAAACTATCGTGCGATCACTGTCCTTAATGCCGCCTATAAAGTTTTATCCCAAATCATCTTCCAGCGACTGTCACCTCTAGAAGTTTTCAGGCCGGCTTCATCGAAGGACGGTCTACAACAGACCAAATCTTCACTTTGCGACAGATCCTTGCGAAGTTCCGTGAATATAGAGCCCCAACGCATCATTTATTCATCGACTTCAAAGCCGCATATGATACAATTAACCGATATGAGCTATGGAAGATCATGGACGAGAATAGCTTTCCGGGGATGCTGACCCGACTTAGGATGTGAGGATACTGAAGAACTTCCCTGGAGTTCTGTGCAGAACTTTCTGGAAGTTCTTTGCAGAACTTTCATAAAGTCCACTGTAGAACTTCTATGAAGTTCTCTGAAGAACATCTCTGTAATTCTCTGCAGAACTTCTTTGAAATTTTATGCAGAATTTCCCTGAAGCTCTCCGCAGAACTTCTAAGACTTAGAGAACTTAGAGAACTTCTAAGTTTACTGAAGAATTTTCATGAAATTCGCTGAAGAACTTCTGTGAAGTTTTCTGAACATCTCTCCCGAATATCTCTGCAAAATATCCTAGATGTTCTCTAAAAGACTTCCCTGAGGCCTTCTGCAGAATTTCCCTGAAGTGCTCTGCAAAATTTCTCTGAAATTCTATAGAGAGCTCCCCTCCAGTTCTCTGAAAGCTTCCCTTAACTTCTCTGAAAAACTTTCCTGAAGTTCTTTGAAAAACTTCCTTAACGTCTATGTAAATCTTCCATGAAGTTCTATGCAGAACTTCCACGAAGTTCTCTGCAGAACATCCATGAAGTTCTTTACAGCACTTCCATGAAGTTTTCTGTAGAACTCCTATAAAGTTCTCTGGAGAACTTTTCTGAAGTTATCTGTAGAACTTCCACCAATTTTTCTGAAGATCTTCCCTGAAGTTCTCTGCCAAAAATCCTCAAAGTTCCTGAAGTTCTTTACATAATTTCGCTGCAGTTATCTAAACAACTTCCCTGAAGTTTTCTGCAGCACTTCCCTGAAGTTCTCCAAACAATTCTGGAAGACTTTCCTAAAGTTCTTTGCAAAACATTCCTGAAGTTCTCTGAAGAACTTTCGTGAAGTTCTCTAAAGAACAATTCTGAAGTTCTCTGTAAAACTTTTATAAAGTTCTCTGGAGAACTTTTTGAAGTTATCTGTAGAGCTTCCGTGAAGTTCTCTAAAGAAATTTCCTGAAGTTCTCCAAAAAACTCTGAAAGACATTCCTGAAGTTCTCTGCAGAACATTCCCGAAGTTCTCTGAAGACCATCCATAAGGTTCTCAGCAGAACTTCCATGAAATTTTCTGGAAAACTTCCATGAAGTTTTTACAGCACGTCGATGAAGTTCTCTGCAGAACTTCTATAAAGTTCATTGGAGAAATTTCCTGTAGTACTCTGCAAAACATCCCCGAATTTCTCTGACAGACTTCCCTGAAATTCTTTGCAGAGCTTCCTTGAAGTTCTTTGCAGAATTTCACTGAAGTTTCCTGAATAACTTCCCTGAAGTTCCCTGTGGAACCTCCATGAAGTTCTCTACAGAACTTCTATGAAGTTCTTTGAAGAAGTTCTATGAAGTTGCCTGAAATTCTCTGCAGAACATTCCTGAAGGTCTCTACAGAACTTCCATGAAGTTCTCTGCAGTACTTCCCTGAAGTTCTTTGAAGATGTTGCCAGGAGTTCTCTGCAATACATCCCTGATGATCTCTGAAAGACTTCCCTGAAGTTCTCTGACAAACTTCCCTGACGTTCTTTGAATTACATTCCTGATGTTTTTTGCAAAACATCCCTGAAGTTTTCTGGAGAATTTCCCTGAAGTTCTCTAAAGGACTTCCCGAAATTTTCCGAAGTATTTCCATGCAGTTCTATGCACAACTTCCTTGAAGTTCCCTTAAATTCTTCAAAGAACTTTGCAGGAGTTTTCTGAAAAACATCCCTGAAGATCTCTGAAAGACTTCCCTGAAGTTCTCAGAAGAACTTTCGTGAAGTTCTGTGAATTAAATTCCTGAAGTTTTTAACAAAACATCCCTGAAGTTGTCTGGAGAATTTCCCTGAAGTTCTCTGAAGGACTTCCCGAAGTTCTCCGAAGTATTTCTATGAAGTTCTCTGCACAACTTCCCTGAAGTTCTTTAAAGAGTTTCCTTGAAGTTCTCTGCAGAACTTCTATAAAATTATCTGTAAAAATTCAGTGAAGTTCGTTGAAGAACGTCTTTGAAGTTGTCTGGAAAACTTCCCTGAAGTTGTCTTCAAAACATTTCTGAAGTTCTTTGCAGAATTTTCCTGAAGTTTTCTGAAGAACTTTCCTGGAGTTCTCTGCATAACTTCCATGAAGTTCTCTGAAGAACATTTCTGAAGTTCTCTGAAGAACTTCTGTAAAGTTCTCTGGAGAACTTTTCTGAGGGTACCTATAGAATTTCCCTGAAGTTCTCTGAAGAATTTCCCTGAAGTTCTCCAAAAAACTCTGATAGACTTTCCTGAAGTTCTGTGCAGAACATTTCTGAAGTTCTCTGAAGAACTTCTATAAAGCTCTCTGCAGAACTTCCATGAACTTCTCAGGAGAACTTCCATGAAGTTCTTAACAGCACTTCCATGAAATTCTCTACAGAACTTCCATGAAGTTCTCTGCAGAACTTCTTAAAAGTTCTCTGAAGAACTTCCCTGAAGTTATCTGCAGAACTTCAGTGAAGTTCTCTAAAGAACGTCCCTGAAGTTTTCTGAAAAAATTCCCTGGAGTTCTCTGCAGAACTTGTATTAAGTTCTCCATTGAACTTCCATGAAGTTCTATGCAGAACTTCATCTATGATCTCTGAAGAACTTCCCTAAAGTTCTACGCAGAGTTTACCTGGAGTTCTCTGCAGAACTTTCCGAATGTTCTCTGTAGTTTTTTCTCAAAGTTCTTTGCTGCAGAACTTCTATGAAGTTCTCTGAACAACATCACTGAAAATCTCTGCAGAACTTCTGCAAAAAGCTTTGACGATACTTTCTGCAGAATTTCCCTGAAGATCTCTGCGGAACTTCCCTGAAGTTATCAGAAGAACTTTTGTGACGTCCTCTGAGGAACTTCTCTGAAGTTCGCTGAAAAACTTTCCCGAAGTTTTCCGACAAAAATCTCTTAAATTCTCTGAAAGACTTTTCTTAAGTTCTTTGGAGAACATTCCCTGAAGAAAGAAGTATTCTGAAGGACTTCCATGAAGTTTTCTGAAGTTCTCTGAAGATTTCCCCTGAAGTTCTTTTAAGAACTTTTCTAAAGTTTTGTGAAGAATTTCTCTGATGTTCTCAAAAAAACTTCTCTTAAATTCTCTGAAAAACTTTCCTGTTCTTTGCAGAAAATTTCTGAAGTTCTCTGCCGAACATTCCCGAAGCTCTGCAGAACTTTCCTTAAGTACTCTTAAGACCTTACCTGAAGTTTCTGCAGAACTTCCCTGAAGTTCTCTCCAATTTTTCCCTGCAGTTTTCTAAAGTACTTCCCTGAAGTTTTCTGAAGAACTTTTCAGGAATTCCCTGCAAAACATCCCTGAAGTTCTCTCTAAGACTTCCCTGAAGTTCTCTACAAAACTTTTCTGACGTTCGCTGGAGAATTTCTCTGAAATTTTCTGAAGAACTCCCCTGAAGTTCTCTGAAGAACCTCCCTGAAGTTCTCTGAAAAACATCCCTGAAGTTCTCTGAAATACTTATCTGAAATTTTTTGCAGAACATCCCTGAAGTTTTCTGAAGAAGTTCCGTGAAGTTCTCTGAAGAACTTCCATGAAATTTTCTGAAGCATTTCCTTAAAGTTTTCTGCAGTACTTCCCTGAAGCTCTCCTGAAGTTCTCTGAAAGGCTAAGTTAAAGTTCTCTAAAGAATTTTTATAAAGTTCTCTGCAGATTTTCCCCTCAGCTTTCTGAAGATCCTCCCTGAATTTCTCTGCAGAACTTCCCTGAAGTTTTTTGCGAAACTTTCCTGAAGTTATCTGCAGAAATTTCATGAAATTCTTTGGAAAATTTCCCTGTAGAAATTACCTGAAGTTCTCAGAAAAATCTCCATGAAGTTCTATAAAGGAATTGCCCGAAGTTTTGTGAAGATCTTCGTTAAAGAAATATCCCGAAGTTTGTCAGAACAACGTAACAAAAATACAAATATTGGGGCTATAAACCTCACATGTGTTTTAGCGATAAACATTCATCACATATTTCACAGGCAGACCAGCGCCACACAGTGAAATAATTCTGAATTATGAAGTCGACCATCTGCGAGACCATGTTTTCTCGACTAAATTTCCTGAAAACTATAAATTCATGTATAATATAGAAATCAAAATACAGGTATTACACAAACTTCACATATTCGCTAGTGCCACGTAGCGGACGAGTTCTGAACTAATTTAACACCATCCTAAAGGGCTCACTCAACCAAACATCTTTGTCGAAGACGCCCACTTGCAATATGTCAAGGATCTCGAGATTCAGGTTATGCAGTAAGTTATTGAACTTTGAAGTTTACCTTCCTGAAGGCCTTGATCTATTGAACAACTTTGCTGAAGAAATTGACTTCTTATATTCGAAAGATCACGAGATATTTGCTGATGAAACAACAAAAGTCAATCCCCACGAACTATTTGAGACAACCCTCAATGGAATCCGCGAATGTCGGGGGGTTTACTGTACTCTGCTGTTTTTTAACTAAAACATGCTGCCTTTCAACGGTCATCACTTTTTCTGGTGAAGTCGGATCGAAACAATTTTTTGCTGCAAAATTGTTTCCAAAAGTCGGAAATTTTTTATACAAATGCTTTTGGAGCATTTACATTTAAGCTGAGGCAGTTATTAAAGTGGTTCTCAAAATATATCAAAATTTCAATTTTTGATGCCAATTTGTGAAGAAAAATGTAAATCGTATGAGGTCAAAATACGATACTCGGTGATTTTGGGACCCAAAATAACGGAGACTGGCATGGAGCACTGGGTCTGAAAATCTCTGTCGCCAAGTGCAATCAATTAGGTAAGTTTTCATTACAACTCTCTTCTTAATTTTTTCTTCACTGGATGCATCCTTGCACGTTTCTTCAGTATGAGAAAAGGTGTTAAATTTTTTACCTTAAATTCCATGCAACAGTTGCAAGGATTTCAAGTTCGATGGAAAGTGCATCTTTTAATACACTTAAGAAGTGTGCAAAGTTTAATACGAATAGAAGATACTCGTGTCAGTCCGTTGTCAACCTGATTCATCAGATTTAAGTGCAATTGATTAGTTGTGCATATTTGTTTGTCAATTACCTTGCAAAATGCTACCAACACAATCAATTTGCAAGAACAACCGACACATGATTAAATTTTTATTTTCATCGTTTTCATTGTATGTCATACTAGTTTATTCTATCATGCAAAAAATAAATAAACATATATATTGACAATACCTTCGATGGCGAGGGATCCGCTTCCAAGATGGCAGACAGCAGCGCATCGTCAGCCAGGGCAAAAAAGGTATCGGAATTCTCGACCACGATATCACACCTTCGCATCGTCTTGGCCTTTTGGCTCACACCAGGAGGAAGGAAGCTTGTTGCCATTCGCTCTGGAGGGAAAATATTTTCCTTTACCTCAACATTGGAAAAACAGATACCTGATATACCTGCTACCCTCGGCATGCGGTTGTGCGAGTTTTCCTGCTGATGGCTCTTCCGAAAAGGGATCACCTTTCACCAGCAGCTACCCCCCTTCAGTGGGGGGACGGGTTGAGGAATACGAGCTGTATCACCACTATAGAGCATCGTCTTCGTCGATGAAACCCAACTGGGTAGAACTGGATGGCTATGAACCGCATCAACAGATACAGAGGTTGCAGGTGTTCTTTCTTTTTTGTATGTAGGGATTTGCGTTGGATCAGTACTAGTGCAAATAGTGTTTTGCGAGCATGAAAAAGGAAGCTTCCCACTGCTGCTGCTGTAAGACACCCATTGCCGTCAAATTTGATCCTGATGGCGTACTTTTCACCTTTGGAACTCTGTTGGTGCGTGTGTGTGAATGGTTTTGCTGGTCGAATCGATGCCAGTCAAGCTGAACCCTATCTTGGAACCATTGGCGGTGTGACGTGATGGCTGTTGCATCGGAAGCAATTACTGCCAGCTGGGTTTTCTTCCTGGGTGCAGAGTGCATCCTCGAAGGATTTAGTTACACATATATGTTAAAACGCTACTGCGCGTCTTCTCGTGCGATTGTTTCTTGGAATTTTCTTTCTAGGAAAACACATCGAAAACAAATATCCTGACAATAGTAACATTGAAGTGATACCAATCGTACGATTAAGTCTAGGTGCTTGAGGCGTCCGTTTGCCTACAAAGACAGATGACCGAATCCTCGGAACCACCGATGTCGCCATTCATCGCTTGGGGTTGTAGACACCTACGTCTTGTGAATACGCGTGCCGACGATGGATGGTGACAAACCCCGAAAGCGAAGAAAGACAATGTGTTATCGCCCCTGTTTTCGTGCGAGCTTGTGTCTATCCCCTCACCCCTGCGCTTCAGCTTGAGATCAGCGGCTTGGAAGCCTATCTACCTACATGAGTGAATAAGAAGGGTCAGGAATAGATCACATTTCTTCATTCACAGACACGGAGGGGTCCACAATTGTACAAACAGTGAGCAAAAACAACAACCTTCCTACAATACCAGGAGGGATGCAACCCCGCCCGAAGTGGTGACGATGTTGGTGAAGATGTCTGGCCACATGCCAGCAAACGAAGCGCCGCATATCATTGTCGAAGAGTAAGTGTATGAGCCTACTGCGATACGAGCGTCAACGAGCTCTGATGGAAAAAAAAGGGGTTGTCCCATGGGGAGGGCAAGATAATGGCAACGCATTTAGCGACAATTTATTGACAATATATTTTGATGTCTATTGCATTGCTCACGATTTGTATTCCGATGGAAAGGAGTTTTCTTTTATCCTTCGTTGTGAACAATACGGCATAAGCATGGTACTTGCCCACAGGAGAACGGAGAGATAAAAAATGAATTTGATGTGTGAAACTTCCTCTCGTTTAATGGGTTGCCAAATTTTTGTGTATACTTGTTTAAAACAGATGACAGATTAATTTCAAACAATCGTGAAAATTTAGGGCAAGCATTTATAACGTGTTCGCTGGATATCCTAAAAAATTGAAATTTTCGATCTTTCGCAAAGTCCGAAAGAGACAAGGAAAGAGATAATCAATAAACCGCAATTTTGGCTGAAATTAATCACTTTTAATCGATTACAACTCTCACGTCAAAGTCAAGAGCTCAAATGTCACCACGGACGGGTTACAAAAATATCCAAAAAAGGTGTTTAAGTGACTACGACAGATTCATCTCCACCAGCCCGAGGCTGAAAATCGCGATGATAATTAAACAAAACAGAAAATTGATTACAGCTAAAGGAAGCAGAACAGTCGAAGGACTCTATCTCAGATGCAGCGGATGTTTTACTCTGCTCTTTTGAGACGTGCGCACGCTCAGTAGATAGAGGAAAGTACACGGTACTCGATTTTCTGCATAATTATAGTGGGCTGATGCATGAGATAGAACAAACTTTTTCTAAAAATTGATTCATTAGCATGCCATTTTTCACCTATATAAGTTATAGATTTGGCTGTGTCGCACCCTCGGGTAATAGTTTATTAAAGGGTGTACCGTTAAAAATCCACACACTCAAAATTCACTCTCAAAACTCAAGTTTCACCCGATTTTCACCAAATTTTGAGGGAATAAAATAATAAGTTATAGTTAGTTTATACCAGAATACGTCAACCTTTGCCTTAACCCCAGCCAAAAGGTTCTGCACGACCTCAGAATTGACAGTTTTTTGCATACCAACCCATGCTTTCTGCATTTCTTCTACATTGTTCAACACTTCAGGTCGTTTTAGGAGGTGCTAATTTATAATGGCTTCTGTTTCCGGAGGTTCTCGGGAACATTACACTTATCCTTGGCAGTCACATACAGGTTTCCTGGAATTTGGTTGAAGTCCGCCTTCGCATATGTCTTGTCATTCATTAGCAGTGTGATTTCGTTAGCTTCTGGTCGTACAACATGGGCATGGCGTTTTGTGACCGTATTCTGTTTCTCGTCACGGTTTGGGGACTTCTGAACCTTCAACATACGAAGGCCAGCTCGAGTTTAGGTATTCTGCACGAAAGTCTTGCTCACGTGCAACTTTTTACTGAGGCGTTCGGTTTTCGTTTTTAAGCCCCCAACCACGCGTTTGTGATCGTTCTCGTTAATCTGACGGCTTTTTTTTCGGATCCTCGCTTCCGTCAGTCGTTCTTTAAACCGTTTTATGATGCCAGACACCGTGGAATTCGTGATTCCCAACTTTTTTTCGAAGGCACGATGCGACAGATCTTTATTCTCAAGGTACTCGTGCAATACATTTTCGCGCACGCACTGTTCATTCGTCGCCATTTTGAAAGCTTTTGAACACCATATGAAATCAACTGACAGAGTGTTTACAATACACATTAAACTACGTCTACGCAAAATTTCAATTAATTTTATCGAACGGATAAAAAATTAGAGCAATTTGAGTGTGAGCTAGTTTTAAACGGTACCCCCATTTATGTACGCATAAAAATAAAGAATTTTTAGAAACGCGTAAAATTTCACCTCGTTTAATTGAAAGTGCCAAAGCAATTGTTTGAAATTGTCCATACGCCATACAACACTGTTTGCAATCTTTCATGCAACATGCTAGAGTTAACCGTCATCAGGCTTAAATTTTCATAAAATATTCCATTTTTTTTCTGCCAATTCTAGCATTCCTTTTATGTGCATTAGATAACGCAAAACAATAAATGTTTCTTTTTATCTGTGCACGCAACTCAACGAATCCACGAAGACACTTCTCGAACGCTCACCTGCACTCAAAAAAAATCAACACGTTGTTTTCACGTGAAATTTCACGTTACTTCCACCTGAACACGTAACCAAATCTTCTTCAGTAAAATCAGGTAAACATTACGTGTCCAGTTAATTTTACGCGAAAAATCATGTAAAATTTATGTGATTTTTACGTAGAATGGGAATTTCCGCGGAAATCACGTAGCTCTTACGTGAATTCCACGTGTTTATTACTGGTTACGCAATTCGACGACGAATGTGTTTGATTGGCTTTATTTTCTCATCTCTTTCAACTCATTCGTATGTGATAAACGTCGCTTGCATGTGTCGGTCTCAGGAGACATAAATTTACATGACTTTTTGGTAGTGTGTACGAGGCTGCAGATCATATCTCCAAAAGCATCCGTCTTTCCAATAAGAGTTCAGTACAAGTGCAGCGTAAACAGTTGAACAGGTGACCCAGCCGATCCCCTGGCATCAACGACCACACACCTTCAAAATCTCGTGTAAATTTCTGTCCCTGAGACTGACACATGCAAGCGTCCATAAGCGCATAAAGGGTGATACGGTCAAAATTTGGTCAAGGGAAAACGCGTGTGAATCGGTGAAATCGTTTATTTAAAAATCAAATTAAATTTCATTTTCAAGTTCAATTAGTATAAAATTCAGGAAAATATTCAGTTAGGCTTCCACTTTTCCGCAATCCGAATTACCGGGCCTTACTACGCTTGACCCCGCCATCAGATTTCTGTACAGCCACCTTGTCCACCTTCTTCGCCGCAGAAAGCCAGTTTGCCTTGAACTGCTGCTCGTCCTTAGCAGTTTTTTTGTCTTCTTTAGGTTCCGCTGACAATAGCCCAGTATTCTCAATTGGGCGGAGCTCTGGCGTGTTGGGGAGGGTTCTTGTCCTTGGGAACCACCTGCACGTTGTTGGCGGCGTACCACCCATGGCCTTTTTACCGTAATGGCAAGATGCCAAATCCGGCCAAAACAGTACGGAACAACCGTGTTTCTTCAAAAAAGGCAGCAGACATTTTGTTTATCAGTATTTTGTTTATCATCGCGATTTGGAGTCACTACCTCCTTGTAAGTCAATAATTCGGCTCGTTTTTTGGCTCGATGCACGGTTGTAGACGATACACCCAGCTTATTTGCGGCATCTCGGAGAGATAGGTTAGGTTTCGCTTGAAACTACCGGCAACTCTCTTTGTCGTCTCAGCGGCTTTCGGTTTTCGATTTCCGATCCAGACTTCCTGGCTGTCAGACAAACGTTCCCCAAACACTTTAATTACATTTGTAACGGTTGATTTGGCAACTTTTAGCGATTTTGCCAACTTTGCGTGAGTGAAGCTCGAATTTTCGCGATGCGCGAGCAAAATTTTGATACGCTGCTCTTCTTGCTTGGACGGCATTTTGACAACTGAAGATTGAATTCCAAAATCAAAATAGGAGCAACATTCTACACACACACACCTTCAAAATGAGGGGTGTTCAGGTTTTTTAAATGCAAAATTGAAAGAAATACGTCAAGTTGGTATTGACCAAATTTTGACCGTATCGCCCTTTACAGTCATATTGTGTGTACAATTGGTTAAAACAGATGACAGATTAATTTCAAACAATCGTGAAAATTAAGGGCAAGCATTTATAATGTGAAAATTGAAATTTTCGCTCTTTCGCAAAGCCCGAAAGAGATAATCAATAAACCGCAATTTTAGCCGAAATTTATCACCTTTAATCGATTACATTTCTCACGTCAAAGTCAAGAGTTCAAATTTCACCACGGACGGGTTGCAAAAATACCCAAAAAGGTTCTCCACCAGCATGAGGCAGAAAATCGCGATGATAATTATACAAAACAAAAATTTTATTACAGCTAAAAGAAGCAGAGCAGTCGAGGGGTGCAACTCTACCTCAGATGGTCTTTTGAGATGTCCACACGTTTAGTTGATAGAGGAAAGGTTGATGATGATTTTCAGGATTTCCTTCTAAATTCTAGCAGGCGTTGCAGCCAGATGTTATGGAAGGTCCATTAATTATGTCACGCTGTAAAGGCTGAGGGGTGGTTTGGGAAAACGTGACGATTCATTCAAAAAAAAATTGAAGGTCCATACATAAAACGTGACAGGGGGGGGGGGTATAAAAAGCCATTTTTTGCGTGAAGTAATTAATGTAAGTTCCCTTATTCGATGTACGAGATGGAACAAACTTTTTCTTGAATTTGATTCGTTAGAATGTGATTTTTCACCCATATAAGCTATATATTTAGCAGTGTCGCACCCTCAGGTATTAATTTATTATGTAGGCATAATGTAAGCGACGAATTTCACGCCAACTCGTCTTCGTGGTTGGCAGCATCCTTTCCAATGTAACTTTCTGGGTGTATGGACTGTCTTTTCAAGCGACTTTGCATACTTTGTTTTTTCCTTATTTATTTAGACTACCTTTTGAAAATGGCTTAAGTTTGTTGAGCATGAGCATGAGCATGATTGAAGCCCGAGTTTGCTACTCCGTTGTTGCCAGATCAGCTGTTTTTACACAGAGAACCAACAGATAATACTCGAGACTAACATACATCTTCAATGTGTAAAAACTGGTGATCCCAAACAAAGACAAAACCGGCGCCGACCCTGTCCGAATGCAGGTCAAGTTAGGAAAGGGTAGGAATCCCGAGCAAAGGATTATACCAAATTGATAACAAGTTCTATTACCAGGTTATCATTTTTTGATCATTGAATATGTTATCATTCAGGCTGAATAAACAGCCAAAATAACAGAATATATAACGAAAAAATACTCGTTGAATATCATAGTAATAACTTATTTTGTTATCACTGCGAACAACTTCATAAATTTTTTTTTATTGAAAGCAAATGTATTGAAATAGTAACAAATTGTGTTATCAATTTTAAAATCATATTCTCATGGCAATAACTGAAAAAAATATTTTGATGAAGAGCAAAATTTCTTGTTCAAATATGCTGGAAATATTTACAGTTTTACAATTTGACTTATAACGTTCATAAAAAATAGTGTGCTAAAAATGATAACATATGATAACAAAATTGGCCAATGGTGAAAACTAAATTTGTTATGCGATAACACCGGAAATTAAAGCGATAACTGAGATAACAGAACTTGTTACCTATATGATATCAGCTTGTTATTTTCCTTTGCTATGGATATGTTGACCAGATACTCGCGTTATTGGAAGCCGCGGAATCTACTGCACTTCCACTGCACTTCCACCGAAAAATCACTGGGATTTTGGATAACAGTATTGGGTGGCAGCAGGGTACGTTTTAGTTAACGATAAGCTGTCAAGTTAAATATTTGAAAATAAGGAGTGATTTCCGATTTGAACCAACAGCAAGGATGCTATTGGAGCCACTCACAAAGTGCGATTGTGTTTTTTCATTGGAAAAACAAAGTGATTTTAAATCATGCTGAAAAGCCGATTTTGACCGGTTTAAACCAACAGTAAGGATGCCGTTGGGGCCACTCACAAAATGTGATAGTGGTTTTGCATTGGGAAACTAGGAGATGTTTTACAATGCTGGAAAGCTGATTTGGACTGATTAAACCAACAGTAAGGACGCTATTGGGGCCACTCACAGAGTGTGATAGTGGTAGTTCATTAGGAAAACAAGGCAATCCATCTCAACGCCTGAGAGCAAACTTGGACAGATCTACGCCAACAGTACGGATGCCGCTGGAGTCACTAACAAAATGGGACGGTGGCTTATTTGTTCCAAAATAGGGCGGCCCGACGAGCATGGCGAACGAATAATTTGGATCACAACCAATTATGCACCTCTCCACCGACCCATCTTACCCGGCGATTTACGACTTCTCATGCTCACTCGATCACTTGCGCAACGAATAATAGGCAACCGAAACAATAGACATAACGCTACGCCCGATAAAAAATATTACGGACCAACGTTTCGACACAACCGATTCAACCGATTCAACTGACGGTTGACGCAAACGTATTAAAAAAGACATATACATATAATGGGTAACAATTACCTGTCTTGCTCTACGTCCTTAAGAGCACTTACTACCTCACGAGTCATCTGTACCCAACTACAGAGGCATCCATTAAGCCTCTTGTACACCAATTCATCTCCATGCTCAACCGAAGCATCACTACTTAAAAACATTTGAAAAATAGAGAGATGTTAAGTATTGTCTTCAAAATTTGGTTGAAACTAATTATTTGTTGCGATTATTTTTAATTTATTCATGAAAATTTGTATCAATTCGATAAATTTCCCAGTAAGTTTTAATTCTTTCATCAAATTTTTGTTCATTCTGAGGTCATCATCATATACAATAAGCCCCGGATGAAAATTTTCACATATCAAAGTGTGAAGAACTTACACTTTTAGAATCAAAAATAGACATTCTTGATCCTGGCGTGTATATTGTTAAGATATGTATTCTGAAACATAAAATGACCTCCCCAAGATCCTTATCCAATGCAGAAAAGCTCAGGCAGGCAAAGCACTTAAAAACAAGAAATGAGTAAAACCTACAGACGCACAACCTATCTGAACAAATGCGATCACAACACATTTTAAGTGGGAATCGATTAACTATGATACTTTATAATTTCAACTTTTATTCTGTTTGAAAGACAATTTTTATTTCAGGGAAAACTACGCAGCATATCAACTTCAAAGCACGGCTTGCAAAACAATCCTGCAAAATTAAAACTGAACGTAGATTTTCAATTAAACAGTTTTTTTTCTATGTAGAATCATCGGCCGGCGTCGGTGGTGTAGTGGTAAGCGTGACTGCTACTGGCACCCCAGTGGGTCTGGGTTCAATCCCAGTCGACGCCGGTGGTTTTTCTGAGGCGAAAAAATCTTGGTCACGTCTTCCTTCGGAAGGGAAGTAAAGCCATTGGTCCTGGTTCATAGTCATGAGTCGTTAGGTAGGGTCCAGGTGGTGGAGTCGTCTTCCTGGCGTCGGTGATTGTCATCATGTGAGGAAATAGGCCGACGGAAAATAAATAAGTAAAAAAAAAAAAATGTGGAGAATCATTTCATAGACAATTCCTTCATTTATCCTCAAACGAAGCCGAAGTTTTTCTCTTGCATGACCTTAGATTAACTTCTTGTGCATAATGTAGCACTAAGAGTAACTCAAGCATCCCCCGTTCTTGACAAAGAAGAGGTTCAAACTTCTATCAGAACATGCTGCTCACCCGAGAAATAAACATTTTGTATTTTAGTTGCCTTGATAATTCTCATGTTTGAGAGGTCCCCTCCCTTCCAGAGAAGGGAGGTGTCTCAAACCACCCTTGAAAAGAATGCTGCCTTCACAATCTCCCTCATGCCGAATTTGGTACCATTTGCTTGATTAGTTCTCGAGTTATGTAGAAATTTGTATTTCATTTGTATGAGGGAACAATTGCAGACAAATTTTCATAACAGAAAGGATAATTCTCATGTTTGGTTGAAATTTCTGTTTCATTGGTATGAGAGCCCCTTTCCAAAGAGAGGAGGGGTCTCGAATCGTAACAAAAAAAAAAATTATGAATCTAAAAAAAAACCCACACGTCAAATTTGGTTCGATTTGCTTGATTGGTTCTCGAGTTATTCAGAAATTTCTACTTCATTTGTACACCCAAAATATTGGGAGCAGGCAGGAATTGATCGTTGCAGGAAAACGCATTTCTTGCATGTGTTTCTATCAACGATTTTTATCTAAGACATAGGAAATATGTTGCTATAAACGAGCTAAACGCACACACACCAAGACAACATTTTTATCGATTGGTTTAACTCGTTTAACACTATTCATTAAACCAGCACGGAAAAGTGTGAGTGAAAACATGAATCTAATATCATTTTCGTTTTTGATTGAGTTTTAACCTGGATCGGGTATCACGATTGGATCGGTTTATTGTGTGTTAAACGTCGATGTATATGTTTTCATTTGTAATTCACATCGGATTGATGTTTGCACTGACAAGCAATTCGAACTCAAACTCGAATTCAAACTATTTCCAACCTCGGTTCCAATACGAATACGGTATAAATGTCCTCACAACTTTTCCTTCATTTTCCTTCTGAGTTGTTTGGATGCGAATAATCATTTGCGAATTTGGTTCATTTGCCGTTAAGCTGGAAGATTTTTGTTCGCGTTTCTCAGCGGAATTAACTGAAATTCTGAGGTCTGTGATACCGTCATTTCATGCCATCGTTTGCGCTAGCAGTTTCGAGGGTGCCCGCGGGTTGTGGCTGTCAAAATCCTTTTGAAAAAAGATAAATATTTTATTTCCCTTTATTTTGCTCTGAGAATGAGAGAATAGTGTTTTGCATATTGCATATAGTGATTCAGTGATTACCTGTTGAATAACTTGTATTAAGGAATGGTAAGTTACATATATTTGACTTTAGAGATTTTTTTCAGCACAGGTTTAAGAATGACTTCATTGTCGAAAACTTATGTGGTTAACCAACTACTTGCAGTATGCAGCATGCAACTTACCATTTCTCAATAGAAGATATTCACCAAAATTGCTTCACCAGATTCAGATTTTGTGAGAAACGAATATTTTTAGGCTCTCAAACAAATCCTAAATGGAATTGTGTTGTGTCAGCATTCTGAATTAATGCACCTGAGCAGGATACAGAGCATATTCTGGTAAGAAATCACCTGAGTAGGTCTTTCTCCATGACTCAGTTAATCCTGTTTAAGTTGTCGATTGAAGACTTTGTGCTGCTTGGGTGTCAGAATGTATTTTTTTTTTTCAAAGCACAGGGCTCTGTGCATTGTGATTCGCATTTTGGGAAATTAAGGGAAAGTTGGTCAACTGTAAAGACTAAGGCAATGTGACTGATATAGTGAAAGTATCCTGCAGGCCGTTGCAATGAGTCTTGTATTAAATCGCCTTGTATGAAATATGAAATAACTCGAATTGCTGATTGCATCTGAGAGTAAAAATTTGCTGACTTTGAGCGTAAAAATTGCATTTGAATTCACGCTCTTAGTATCACATAGACGTAACTGTGATGAATTCCTCTTCGCGGTTTACTCTTTCCTCCCAATTTTCAGCAGGATAATACTTTCTATAACTTACATTGGTTATCATGCTAGATATAAGTATTCTACACACTTAGCAAATTTTACAGTATTCGGTAATTTTTTATCGAACATTCAACAGAACGTTCGATAATCCGATTTACCGAGTATCGGTGAAATTTTACAGTATTCTAGCAAATAAATTACCGGAACTTGTCAAATAAATATATATATATATATATATATATATATATATATATATATATATATATATATATATATATATATATATATATATATATATATATATATATATACATATATATATATATATATATATATATATATATATATATATATATATATATAGTATATATATATTTTTGTAGATCGAACTTCAAACCACTTTTAAGTTGCAAGAAGGATTTGAGTTGTTGAGCTCTTAAGATCAACGAATGTACTTCCTAAAGGTTCAACCAAAAAATTCAACTATTCGTTTGAGTGACTTTCAGTCGTCTGTGCTGGTTCACCGAAGGTTTAATGATTTAAGCATCACTAAGGGAACGTCCATTAATTATGTCACGCAAAAAAGACTTTTTATAACACCCCCCCCCCTCCCCTTGTCACGGTTTTTGTATGGACCTTCAAATTTTTTTGTATGGATCGTCACGTTTTCCCAAACCCCTCCTCCCCCCTTACTGCGTGACGTAATTAATGAACCTTCCCAAATTATTGTGTTGAAAATTCATCAACTATTATTTCAGCATTCCTTGATGCATGTTGTGCACGCTCCGATGAGAATTTCTATAATTAGGTATTCATTTTACGTAAAATTATGTATTGTTGACTTCACCCAATAAATCGGTAAAATTTAAACAAAGTAATCCGTAATTTTTACTGACATGAGGGTTATGTTCATTTTTGATTATTGGACGTTATCATTTACCCAAAATTGAACAAATTTTTCATCACTGAAGCAATGCGGTCACCAAAATTCTCTTAGCCAAAACGTAATTATTTTTCTTATTAATCTTTCAAAATATAGTTTATTCATTGGACGACGAGGTCAACGGTTACATTCCGTCAAATTTTGTTTCCGAACAACAACAATCCCTCATCGAAACCGTGTTCGCTGCGAGCTTACGGCAAGTTAGAAATTTCTTGAACACCAGGAAGACTCCTTGATCTTGCATTCGTGAGTTTACCGGAGCATTTGTATTTGGTCGAAGCCCCCCTCCACTGTTACAGATCGACATCAATCACACGCCTTTTTGACGTATTTGCCGATACCGATTGGAATGTCATTGAGCGCATCGAACAATTGACGATGCACTGTCAGCCTCGTATGAAAAACTCTATGAAGTCTGCAATGATTTTGTGCCCCGAAAAAGACAATTATTTAAATCAACTTTTGACCAACCGTGGTGGATACTAAGGAAAGCATGACACCACTTCTTTCTCACAAATTCAGAGAGTGGCCGAATCATCCCACGTTATGCTGAAGCATCGTACAGGTCAGTATTGCTAACCACATACGAGAAGTTCGTATCAAGAATCCAGGCCAGTGTCAAACAGAACCCATCACGTTCCTGGGAGTTTGTGAAGAAACAGAAATCATCTTCCCGAATTCCTTGCAACGTCAGCAACATCGATGCTCATGCGAGCTCAAATTCAGAAGCCGCTAATCTCCTCGCCTTGTTCTTCGAGAGTTTGTTCAGCAAAGTGTCACCTGTACCACGTCAATACTGCCTCGCCCATATTCCCTCGCATTCCATCAACCTTCCCATCATCCAATTTTCTCCGAATTAAATCTCGCAGCAAATCTTCCTTTTCAGCATCCTTTGGAGCATCTTGTCGCTTCTTTCGATGCTCCGATTGTTGTCTAATAGTGCCAAGGTGTTGTAGATACCGGAACGGGAATATCCGGCGTCCACAAAGTGCCGCACGCTGTCCGTTTTCGACGCGGCGGAGTGCTGTTCTTTGAACGCGCAAACTTCTGAACGGGGTTGCTTCACTGTTTTTACCATCACGGTTAGAGTTCAACTGATAGAGCTGTCATTTTGTTTGATGACTCATGGGTTACTATGATTGATGCTGCATGGGTAGTTTTGTCCGTGCGGGTGAAGGTATACCCATGAAAAATCAGCAATTTTTGTCCATTTTTTTAATGCAAACGTTACGTGAAGGAACATTTCCGGGGGTTTGGAAAACTGCTTCTATCGTTTCCATTCACAAGTCAACCGAGTGTCAAATTATCGCGGTGTTTCTATACTATGCTGCTTAAGCAAAGTATTTGAGATGCTGATGCGCGGGGTGCTGTATATTGTTGCATCACCCTTAATTTCCGATAGTCAGCATGGATTCATGAAACACCGCTCAACAACAACAAATTTGATGTCATACCTTACCAAACTGTCACGGGAAATAGAAATGAGAAGGCAAATTGACGCGGTGTATGTTGATTTTGCAAAAGCATTTGACACCGTACCGCACATCCTAGTCGCCGATAAACGGAGCATATTGGCATTACGAATTGGATGGATATTTTCGTATCAATCTGACCGTACCTCGTATGTAATGGTTAACTCAGAACTATCCAGTTTATTCTGCATCACGTCCAATGTGCCTCAGGGCGGTGTCCTTGGTCCCCTGATATTCAAAATTTTTGTGAACGATCTGTGTCTGCTCTTCTCCTCGTTTAAGCTTTCGTTTGCCGACGATCTGAAATTTTTTTTGCGCTATACTGTCCTCGGATGATTGCAGCGTTCTACAGACGGACATCAACACCATATTGATCTGGTGTGGCGATAATGGCATGCGCGTCAACAGCAAGAAATGCATGACAACCCAGTTACAACAACCCTCTTGACGCTTGTATTTGGTCATTCAAATACATTTCTGACAAGTTTGATTTCAACATGTCCAGGACTATTTTTAAAAATTGTTTAGTTACATGAGTTCAGTAAGAATAAGTACAGTATGTACGATCGAAGACGGTGAAAATTAATAAATAAATAAATAAATTTCCCAATGTATAAAGCAATAACTTTTGCATTCTCTTTTCAATGCGGACTCGGATCTTTGTGGACCAACGTGAATCCTGAGGTGCAATTCGGCATCCCTCCGGAGCGAAAAAATATTTCCGTAACGAACGAATCCAGGTAACGCAAAAGTTAGGTTAAACGATGTAGCTGGTGCTCTTAAAAAATGATTTTCGACCTTTTCAAGCAAAGTAATTGTTGATAAAAAGAGCAGAAAATCGATGGTAATGACGATACTGATCAATTCCAAACTAAGCTTAAGCTTTACTTGAATTCCTCCGTACATATGATGTTTTTTTTAACGACAGAAAAAATAATTCTGTAAAACATTTGAACACTTTTTCTCTAATACTAATCCGAATGGATAAATTGTTATATTGCGTGTCTGTTTTGAAGCATTCTGTAAAATAAAACTTCCAAAAAATACCCAATTTTCAGTGAAAAGTAACGTTAAGAAATCAGTGATTTAAATGTCAACCTTACTTCAATACTATAACCCAATATTAGGTAATTTGTGTTAACTCATAATTTGGGAATGTGCACTTTTGAGCGATTATCGGTACTTTTCAACGATTTTTATGTATTCTCATCTTAGCGTGTGGACGATGGACTTGCTAAACCGCACTCAAAAAAATCGACACGTTGTTTCTACGTGAAACGCACGTTATTTTCGTCCCCTGCCAAAACCGGTATTAAACACGTAGAATTCATGTAAGAGCATCGTGATTTCCACGTACATCCTAATTCTACGTAAAAATCACATAAATGTTACGTGATATTTAACGTACAATTCACTGACACGTAATGTTCACCTGATTTTACTAAAGGAGATTTGGCAACGTGTTCAGGTGAAAGTTACGTTAAATTTTCGGTGGAAACAACATGCCGAATCTTTTGAGTGCGCGCTCTTACCAACTAATTCTATAGACACTGTTTATAGACAGGACAACAATTCAACGCCAACATTAGATTAGGGCGAATCTGCTTTTGTAAACAATGGCTTTCGTAGTCATTTCCTCTTGAACATAAGGTTACTAATAAAAATTAAGCATTCTTTAAGGAAGGGGAGCTTCATTTCTATCCGCTAATATAATCAATTTGAATGAACTGTATTCAACTTCCGATAAATTAGCAAACAAAGTGTTTGTTTACAAAAGCAAATTCGTTCTTATCAAATGTTGGCGCTCTTATGCAGCCAATCATCGACCTGTCAAAAAATGCAGCCAAACGGACTGTCAACTTTTGATTCACTTTAAAGGAGCAAGTATTGTTTTGACAAAAGCCAATTAGGAAAGGTTCATTAATTACGTCACGCAAAAAATTACTTTTTATAAACCCCCCTCCCCCCTTGTCACGTTTTTTATATGAACCTTCAAATTATTTTGCATGGATCGTCACGTTTTCTCAAACCACCCCTCCTCCCTTACTTACAAATTTATAGTATTTTGTATTTATACTGCACAGCCTATGGCTTCCAAGAATCCGAAAATCTGACGAAAGGCAGCAGAATGCAAGCCATTTCTGCCTTATATTATCTTTCTTTGGAAACCGGAAGAAACCCACAGAAATCACTTCACATCGAATATGAATATCTTCAAACGGAATCAACACAAACTACCAACATCGAAACCGAATCGCTGGTACTTAAAGTTTGTACAAATTCAAGTGGTGCCAGATCAATTGCTCAAATTTATGACATTTTTCAGGGTTGGCAGATTGTATGATTTTGCGTTGTCCGGTTTATCTACAGTGTCTATAACTAATTCTAGACAAAATCGTCAAAAAGTCGCAGGTAACAATTGTAAACATGAATTTCCTGGAAATTCCATGTTGCTAATAGCTATAATATCCACCACCGACGGGAAGGTAATAGCTCCCTGTATCTATTTCTGGTGCTATTTTGTGTATGGGAACAAGCAGATCCCTGAAAAATACGCTAGTTGTCATTGATTACAAATGTTACTTTCAAACCTATAATAAGGCAGCATAATTAATCATCAGTTCAAGAGATTTGAGCAATAAAAATGAAAAAAGTGCCACTAAATTATTAAGGCCTGTGCGCAACAAATAATATCTGATCAGCATTAAAAAATTAGAATGAGCAATAAAAGATTTGTAGAAAAGATCTTCCAAGGATAATCTAATTGTGACCGGTAAATCTGTCAAATAAAACGCAGCTATTGGTATATGTGCAATTAAATATGGCGGTATTTCCGCCAAATTACTGTAATTTGAGCACTAAACTATTCATATGTCTTTTAATTTGTTGGATTTTCCCTTAAAAACAGTAAAATGAGCAATGGATACTTAGTTATCCATTGCTCATTTTACTGTTTTATGGGAAAATCAACAAAATTAGAAGACATATGCGAATAATTTAGTGCTCAAATTATGGTAGCTGGATAATACTATGCCATGACTTAATTGCACATTACTAATAGCTGTTGCTTTATCTGACAGATTCAGTCAACC
Source organism: Aedes japonicus (assembly GCA_034211315.2). NCBI lineage: Eukaryota > Metazoa > Arthropoda > Insecta > Diptera > Culicidae > Aedes > Aedes japonicus. Next base: position 21,112 of record JASCZW010007452.1, on the reverse strand, counting down.
AATTCAACAATATCGTCAATCTCTCATCTTTATTGCTCATTCCTAATTTTTAATGCTGATCAGAACATTTGTTGGCACAGGTAGATAATTTAGTGGCACTTTTTTCATCTTTTGGTGCTCGAATTACTAAGTGCGGGTAAATATTTTAGCCATAATTTCAATAGGGTCGATTGAAACGGCTTATGGTTTCTTGGATATGAACCAAACCACTCTGCTCGAAGTTTTGATGCTTATTTTTTTCAGTGAAAGAGTTGATAGGGTCTACTCTACATTTATCGTATCTCCAGTCCCTACAATTCTAGGATTTTTTTTCAAAATGGCGAATCTAACAATGAGAGGCTCTTTCCTCTCTCGCTCTCTTACATTTATTACTGCGCCAGTATAAATCTTTTGAGGAATTCTTCAGTACAGATAGAAACACAACAGTGCTGGCTACAATACTCTACAAATAGTTGAATGAAAAACGTAACGCTGAATGGAGTATGAATGAAAGAGAAAGTAATCAAAGAGAGTCTCTCAGTTGCAGATTCGCCCTAATGAAAAAAACCCTAGAATTTCTCATTCAATTGCAGAAACGTTTCTCCTCAAAACGAAGCGATGATTCCAACATCATTTGCAATATTCAATAAAGCCTACTTCGCACCACCGACGACCGTTCAATTGTTGAACACGTGCATATGGGTAAATTGGTTTCGTCAACAGAATCTACGAAATGCCGACGATGAGGGCAATAATGCATAGCTGACTCCAAAGCCATCAAACTGTGTAGCCCATCCGTTAGCAACAGATTCGTCTCGTGCGAAACAGCTCACTTTAATTGGAACCGGCGCAAATATGTGCAACTTTAAACGCCGGAATCACTGGGGTGCTCTGTCAACTTCTCCGACCAGCAAAGGATGTGATCAAAGAGCAATCCGCCCGGCTGCGATGCTTCGCTTTTCCGGTTCCAATATCCCAAACATAAATTCCACACCAAACGCGAATATCTCACGAAATTAAATCCTCCCCGACTGGGACTGCGTCCTCGGTTTTTGCCTTCAGGGCTTAGATTTTTTCTTCTTCTCCCCCCTGCAAACGAAATCGATTCCCATCCCAATTAAACCGATACCCGGACTTTGCGCCGCTCCTTCGCCGTCGTCTGCTGGGTGATAAATGATGGTGTAAAATTAAAATCCCATCGTCTTGTTTTTGAATAAACGGTTCGGAAACCGACCGAGCGAACGGCGAGGCAGGAAGTAGCCGGATTAAGAATCTAGCTGCATGCTGCGGGCAAAGTGCCGGGGTGTTTCCGTGTTCGGTCAATCGCTGTGTGGGTGTGTGTGTGTCGGTGTGCGCATGGAAAGCAATAAAGCTTTAATTGCATTTCTCTTCCGTTGAGGTGGGTCGGAAGGTGTTTTTTTTCTGTTGCATTACTGTGTAGTTTTTAGCGCTAGCGGCAGATGGTGAAAATTTAAGGTTCTTGCATGGCAGATTGGTGGAATTAATTTTAACAAGATGTTAGGAAGTGTATCAAAAGTTGTGGGATCCCAATGTCAATGGAAGCGGTGATATGGAGGAAAAAAGTCATCCTAAATTTGTACCAGGCAACAAAATTAGTTTTCCAGCATTTTTTCAGCGAAAAGAACTAATATTTTTGTTCGGATTGGAATGACGAACATCCCTAGCAAAGGAAAATAACAAGCTGATATCATATAAGTAACAAGTTCTGTTTTCTCAGTTGTCGTTTTTAATTCCGCTGTTATCGCATAACAAATTTAGTTATCACCAGTGGCAAATTTTGTTATCATATGTTATCATTTTACACACTATTTTTTATGAACGTTGTAAGTTGAATAGTAAAAGTATAAATATTTCCAGCATATTTGAACAAGAAATTTTGCTTTTAATCAAAATATTTTTTTCAGATATAAGCATGAGCATTTGTTTTCAAATTGATAACATAATTTGTTACTATTTCAATAAATTTGCTTACAATACAGGATTTGTTATCAAGTTGTTCGCAGTGATAACAAAATAAGTTATTATTTTGATATTCAAGGAGTATTTTTTTGTTATTGATTCTGTTATTTTGGCTGTTTATTCAGCCTGAATGATAACATATTCAGTGATCAAAAAATGATAACCTGGTATTAGAACTTGTTATCAATTTGATATAATCCTTTGCTCGGGATATGGTTATTTTGACATTTTTCTTATAAATTTCATATTTGTGCCGATGATAACTGTATCATGATGATGTTCTATGATTTTTTAACCAAATTGCAATAGAAAATGAGCAGAAAGGTTAGTAATTCGTATTTGAACACGGCACTGAAGAAGTCTGCACATCTGAAATCAATAAAAAGGTAGTTGAAAATAAATGGAAATTATTAATCTCTCTTCTCATTTTCTAGTTACTGGTATCTTACTAAATAAATGACTGAACAATACGTGCAGGTTCAAATAGACCCTATTAAGTGGTCCTTAGCTTCTTGTTCAGTAACTCCTATCTCTGCCTCTCCGCGGTGCCGGCTGGGCTGCGAGCAACCTTAGGGAAGACCGGGTAGCCAACCCCTGTGGGAACTTTGGTCGTTGGCTGACAGGGAAGGGGAGGTTTGGTTCTGCAATCCTGACCGTCTGTTCTCCAGGAAGAGCGGCTCACAGCAACGTGTGTCCCCCATGTTAGGGGCGGCTGATCGACCTCCGAGTGCCAGAAAAGGACTCTAAGCTCAACTGTGCACTCTGGTTTTCCGGAAAGTAGGGGGTTGGTTTCCGGCCCTTCGAGCCAGCCGTAAAAAGAAATAACAACGGAAAATCAGCAACAGAATAATACGAACCTAGACCAACGGAAATGACCCCAGCGAACAAAAAGGACTTTCGATTGGAAACTCGGTACGTGGAACTGCCGATCTCTCAACTGTATTGGGAGCACCCACATACTCGCCGACCTACTGAAGGGCCGCGGGTTTGGTATCGTAGCACTGCAGGAGGTGTGTTGGACAGGATCCATGGTGCGAACGTTTAAAGGTAATCATGCTATCTACCAGAGCTGCGGCAACACACGCGAGTTGGGAACAGCTTTTGTTGAGGATCAAGGGCCGATTCTTCAACTTCAGCATAATCAACGTGCAGAGCCCTCACTCCGGAAGCAAGGACGCATTCTACGCCCAGCTCGAACGTGAGAACGACCGCTACCCAAGCCATTACGTCAAGATCATCATAGGAGACCTTAACGCTCAGGTAGGCCAGGAGTAGGAATTCAGACCGACGATTGGAAAATGCAGCGCCCACCAGCTGAGGAACAAAAACGGCCTACGACTCGTTTATTTTGCCGCCTCAAAGAACATGGCCATTCGTAGCACCTTTTTCCAACACAGCCTCCCTTATCGGTACACCTGGAGATCCTCACAGCATACGGAAGACCTATCGTGACGCTAACATCGACTCCGACCACTACCTTGTGATGATCAAACTGCGCCCAAAACTTTCCATCATCAACAATGTACGGCACCGGCGACCGCCACGGTATAACCTAGAGCGACTGAAGCAACCGGATGTCACCTCAGCGTACCTCAGCGCAGAATCTCGAGGCAGCGTTGCCGACGAGAGCGAGCTCGATGTGGCCCCTCTATAGGACTGCTGGAGTACAGTAAAAGCAGCCGAGGGTACCATCGGGCACGTGGAACGGAGTCGACGGAATGAATGGTTCGACGAGGAGTGCAGAGTGATTCTGGAGGAGAAGAATGCAGCGCGGGCGGTAATGCTGCAGCAAGAAACCCCGGCAGAACGTGGAACGTTATAACCAGAAACGGCAACAGCAGACCCACGTCTTTCGGGAGAAAAAATGCCGCCTGGAAGAAGCGGAGTGCGAGGTAATCAGAAGCTCAATGCATCCCGCAACGGCTTCGTGCCGCGAGCCAAAATCTGCAGGGATAAAGATGGGAGCCTCCTGACGGACGGACGTGAGATGATCGAAAGGTAGAAGCAGCACTTCGATGTGCACCTGAATGGCGTGGAGAATGTAGGCATAGCAGACCAAGGCAACAGAGGAAACGACTACGTCAGTGCAGCAGAGCAAGGAAATGATCCAACTCTCATTCTGAGGGAAGTTAAGGATGCCATCCACCAGCTCAAAACCAACACAGCAGCTGGTAAAGATGGTATCGCAGCTGAACTCATCAAGATGGGCCCAGAAAGGTTGGCCACCTGCTTGCAACGGATGATAGTTAGGATCTGGGAAACCGAATAACTACCGGAGGAGTGAAAGGAAGGGGTTATCTGCCCCATACATAAAAACCCGCATTAATCCACCGATGGTGAGACTGAACCCTTCTTACAATTCACCAGAATTACGAACTCGAATGTGGCCATATTTTCATCAGAAATTCCAAGAAGATCCAGGAATCCAGGAATATATTCAGTTTATAAAATGAACTATTTGTCAATCCTGAACATATTGTTTATCGAAGTGATATATAAAAGATATTAGAATATTAGAAATTTCAGCGTCAATGTTGATTATCAATATGGAATCAAGATGCTCAATAAATACATGTTCGTTGAAAATTTTGTAGCTATGGTAAATGGAGACTTTGTGTAATTTTCGAATATACTCGATGCAGTTCAAAACCACTCGAGCCAATCGATGCTGCTCTAATTCTATTGAGTCGCATAGTGTGGCTAGTCCGCTGTATGTGCTATACAACGCACCAGATGCGACACAATAGAATGCAAGTGGCATCGATTGGTGTGATTGGTCTTGTTCGGTTTTGCACTGCAACGAGTATATTTTCATCTCACAATTATGTGCTCTCAGGTATTGTTTTGGTCATATCTCCATGAAGGATTATTCAATCATAATGAAATTTTTACCAGTTATTTGGAGATTTCATAGCTTTGATTTGGCACAAACAAAACTAAAATCGGTACACAATTAGCTCAATATGTAATCGGAGACTAAACTTTTTGATTACTATTATAAAAGGCCGTTAAGTACTGTTTCGTTCATATCTTCGTAACGAAATGTCCGTTGTAGGGTTGCGAACGGCTTAAGCACCCCATGACCCTATTCCAAGCACGGAGTAAACGCTAACCTACAACGCTAATTTTGTGCGGTATGGTGCTTTACTACATGGAGCACCATATTGCAAAAAATGAGCGTTGCAGGTTAACGTTTACCCCGTGCTTAGAATAGGGTCTTGGGGTGCTTAAGTCGTTCCCTACCATATGTGAATGTTGTAGCTTTCATTTGCCATCAACAGAACTGAAATCGGTTCACAAATGGCTGAGAAACCGATGTAACATAATTTGTAACACACACACACACACACACACACACACACACACACACACACACACACACACACACACACACACACACACACACACACACACACACACACACACACACACACACACACACACACTTTGACAAGGATCTTTTGATTGAAGCACTTCGCGCAGACAGCGGCGCTACAAATCTTGATGCAGATGAGTTGACAGAAACTCTGGCGAGGGCTTGCGATGCGACGATGCCAAGGAGATTGGAGCCAAAGAACAACCGGCGGTTAAATTACTGGTGTAACGAAACTCTTGCTAGTATTCGTGCTGCTTGTCTCAGAGCTGGAAGACGAACAAGGTCTGAAACGGTCAGAGAGGAGCGTAAGATAATCTTCCGTGAAGCTAGAGCGGCCTTCAAACGGGAGATTAAAATCAGCCAGTCCAACTGCTTCAAGGAGTTGTGCCGGGAAGCTGACGATGACCCTTGCGGCAACGCTTATCGGGTCATAACAGCGGAGATCAGGGGTCCAGTGACGCCAGTGGAAATGTGCCCGGATAAGCTGAAGATCATCGTGGAGGGTCTTTTCCCGCAGCATGATTCGACGACGTGGCCGCCTACACCATATGAAGATGAAGACCGAGTAACCATTGCAGGAATACAAGTCTCCAACGACGAGCTGTCATTAGTGGCGAATGGTCTGAAGCTGAAGAAAGCTCCGGGTCCGGATGGCATTCCAAACGTGGCTCTAAAAACTGCGATACTGGCGTTTCCAGATTTGTTCAGGATGGTGCTGCAGAAATGCCTAGCAGATGGTTACTTTCCGGATAAGTGGAAGATCCAGAAATTGGTGCTGCTGCTGAAACCAGGGAAACCGCCGGGGAATCCAGCATCGTATAGGCCCATATGCCTGTTGGATACACTGGGTAAGCTTCTGGAAAGGATTATACTTAATCGACTGACGAAGTTCACGGAGGGCGAGACCGGCTTATCTGAAAAGCAGTTTGGATTCCGAAAAGGGAGATCAACGGTGGATGCAATCAGGACGGTCATTGAAGTTTCAGAGAGAGCGTCCAAGAAGAAGAGGTGCGGTAAATCGTGAAGATCTTCGGGTTCGCGCTCATCCCCAATGTGTCGACGTGGGTGAACAGGGAGCATGGAGAGGTGAACTTTTACCTCACACAGTTCCTGTCCGGGCACGGATGTTTTCGCCAATACCTGCACCGGTGTGATCATGCGTCGTCACCTTTCTGCCCAGCGTGTGCCAACGTAGAGGAGACTCCAGAGCGCGCTGTGTTCGACTGTCCGAGGTTTACGGGATTGCGAAGGGGAATGCCTACCCCAAGGCCGGATAATATCGCAGAGCGAATGTGCAACGAGGAAGACACGTGGAACGCGGTAAGCAGAGTTGTGACGCAAATACTGTCGGAGCTACAGCGTAAATGGAGATGGGACTCATTTAGAGTTTTGCTCTTCCATTTTATTCTTGGCCAACCAAACACAAATATTGAGGTTACAGCGTTTGCAGAATAAAATAATGCGCTTGATTTTAAGATGTAACAGATTCACTTCCTCGACTTTTATGTTAGACGCTTTACAATGGCTATCGGTGAAGCAAAGAATTGTGTATTTAACTATGGTGTTCATTTTTAAAGTAGTTAATGGTTTGCTTCTTCGATATTTGTGTGATCGAATTGAAAGAGGAAGAGATTTTCATAGATATAATACTAGAAACGCGGATGAAATAAGAACACCGAATTTTTGACATGTGCTTCACAAAACTCATTATATTTTAAAGGAATAAATGTTTTCAATTCGATGCCAAGACACATTAAACGTGCACCATCACTTTCAGAATTTAAAAGACTCTGTATTTCACACGTTAAAACTGTATTCTGAGCAGCAAGCGTATTTTTTTTTTCAATATTTATGAAGATTGTACCTGACGATGTTTTATTATTACAAAACAGATTATTTTTTGTAGACCATTTCTTGTACATTTATGTTGCTTTTTTTGTAAAAATGAAGAATGTATCTGACGAAGTTCTTTACAAACGGATTATAATGAGTTGGCTATTTTATTTTTTCAATTTTATTTTTTCACATTTACAATACTACAATACTCACTATTTTGTTCGTCACAATGATGATGATGGAAATTTGTATAATGTTGTGTTAGTTAAAAAAAAAAAAAAAAGAAAGTAGTCTACAATTGTTTGAGCCTCGCGCGCGGTATACAGATATGATGGACTTCTTTTTGAATTCGTAAAAAAAAGTTGGCCTTTGATGCTTTAGATGGTACTATGAAATAGTAGCGAGTTGTCTGGCTGAATGTCGGGGAATTCTTCGTTAATTCTTTTGTGGTTGAAAGTTAAAGTTTGACTAGGGCCGGTCGAGGATTTTTTTCGGTTTGGAAATTTTCTCGATCTCCCTGATTGGGGATATCCTTGGTCAGCCCAAAACTAAGGTGGCGGTTCCATTAGTGTTGGAACCTCTGACTTGTAGCGGGCAGGATCGGATATTGGCTTGTCTTTTGATAATGTCCTTTAACTAGATTCTGTGATCTGAATTGTAATAGGATTTTCTGATCGCTGTGAATACTTGCGAACTTTTGTGGTTAACATCAAAGCTTTTCACAATTATGTCGCTGTGAAGCAAATGGATACTTTTGAAGAAATTTATATTTGTGGATGAAATCAGTTCGTTTTTTTTTGCATAACTGGTTTGAATTGTTACCAAATTAATTATCTTAGAGATAAAATCGTCTAGCTCAAACCTTTGTAGGGGTAAGGGCGGGACCATCATCATCATCATCATCATCATCACCAGCAAACAAGCGCCGGTTCTGAGGAGTATCCAGCGCAGTGAGCAGTGTTCGGCTTCGGGTTGGCGTGGCGCCGGTGAACCGGAAGTCTTCTGCCAACCGGAATCGTCGGGCCGACCTCGGCACTCAAACAGCCAGCCTGCTGAAGAAAGAAGAAAGAAGAAGAAAGAGCTTCGGGTATGTAGGGCACCGCCAGTGCGGACGTCATCCACTACCGGAACTGTCGGACCACCTCTACAACCCGAAGACGAAGTCGGCGCAATGCGCGTTAGCGTCCCCTGCGATAACCGCCGGTAGTCGGGGCACCATCATGAACAATTAAAAAAAAAATGTACAATTATGCTAAAAATAATTAGTTTGAAGGTGTGGTTACCATGACTACGCAATATTTTATACTGTTTGAATAATGATATATAGTAAAACCATTGAAATTTGGTTTGAGCATAACTTCCCAGCAGACGGTCGTGGACGGACAAACTAAACACGACTTGAAAGAATCTTTAATGTTCTATTAGATACAGCCAAGTTTATTTGCTCCTACCTGCTCCTAAGTGTGGTACAGCCTTCGAAAATACGACGAAAAAAACGGAAAAATGAGCAATAACTCATCCTACTGAAATAATACAGGTATAGTATATTCTAAAAAGTTTTGTATTTAGATATTGTTAATAACTTTGTGGAACATTATATTGCCCTTAAAATTAAAAACAAAATGTTTCAGTGAAAAATGTGTTTTTGGAGGTTAGTTCTTATAAAACGCTTTCTATCTCCAATTGAGTGAAACACACAATTTTTATGTCTTCATTAAAGTTGTTTGTATTGACTATTGCTATAATTTCGCTCAAGACATCATTTCTCTATCTCAAAATCCTAAAAAAGTTGAATTTTTATCTCACTTCTAGGGGGATTGATCACAAAAGCCATACCGCCAAAATATGAAGCTTGTCATATCTAGCAACTTTGCCAACGATGCCATCGCTCTAGCTCCACTATTTAAGGAGCTATGATTTAAGAGCGTCAAAATCGACTTTTTGACCACTGTGGCATCAGTGCGGAAGTTTCCTTCACCGGAACTGGTGGACCACCCTCGACGCCGGGGGGAGCAGGAGGATTCGAGAGATGGATACAACGTAGCAGCGGAGCAGTGGATCATCCAGCCAGTCGGCGAACTAGCCTTAGCTAAGGGTCGAAATTTTAGAAGAAGTGCAAATCTATTTACAACGAATACAACGAATAGATTTGTTAGTCCTACCTTCGATTTTGTAATAAAAATAAAAATTTAATTTTCAGTGTGTGTAGGAGGGTCGTGGAGGAAAAGTACAGTTTCTTTACAAACTGTGAACAATCTCGGTGGTTATCCTATACAAAAATCCAACACGACTGTAAACTGAATATTTCGACACATGACAGTACCCGCTAGATTTTACCATGGTTGCTATTTAATGCGCTTCGATTTTGAAACATTTGGGAAACCTAAGGTTTTTAAAATGCTTTTTTTTTAATCCAGAACAAGCCTAGAATGGATGAATCTTGTTGCCAAAATTTGACGGGTATAAAGTACTTTGGTTATGGGTCTGTTCATATAATTCTCCATACAATTTTTTGAATTTTTGTATGCAGCGTAGACTTTAGTCAACCCCCCCCCCCTCTCCTAGAAAAGTAAACGTGGTTTATGAATAGCCCCTAAGCATAGAGCAGATAATCTACCCGTCGTTCAGGCGGTCGTAAGGACTCGATTCCTGCTCTAGCCGGTGGAACTTAAAAATGTCCCTACTCTACTTGTCCACCGACCGTTGTGTTGTCCGTTGCATAATGTTATGTGTTCAGTGTGTGCATCCGGTGGTTGGGGACGGTGTAATTCTCTCTCTCTCTCTCTTTCTCTAAAAAAATATCTTGCCCCACCCTATTTGAAATCCTGGCTTCGCCTATGGTTACGAAGGTCTTTCAGGAATTGGGAAATCAGTACTGCCAGCTCCGAAATTTCTCCTAAAAGGCTTTGAGTTTTGAAATCGTTACGTAACAAAATGACAAATGTGAAAAGAAAATTTAAAAGTGAATAACCGATTCGCATCAATTAAATTTCCTGTGTGCCAAGCAAAGTAACAAGTACCAAGTAGAAAAGCCTGTTGAGGTGACGGATTCATCCGTGCCTTGACCTACCCCGCAGTGGGATCATAGACTAACTCTAAGACCAGTAGGTCCCGAACAAATAGGATTTTTTTCTTCGCTCAGTCAGTACTAGCACATCGGTCCCAAGCTTAATGATTTGCCTCTAACAACGTAGCTCACACCAACACATCCTTAAATGTTGTGTTAAAATAACATAGCGAATCAAAACAACAACCAAGATACTAGTACCGCAAGGTACAGAAAAGCGCAAGAAATATTGATTGAAAACGAGCGGAGGGCATTTGAGAAATATTGCAAGGTGCAGACTGCAAGGTATACTTCGGACCTAGGGGTTCTACAACAGTGAACCAATTTCAAATCGCTAGTTGCATATTGATTGTTGGTGGGATGTTAGGCAATAGTAACGTCCTTGGTTCGAGTACTACTTTACAGAATCGGTTGAATTAAAAAAAAATATATTGTTTATGTAAAGAACCATTGAAATAATGAGAAATTTTGTTGATTTTTTGTTCATTGTTGATTCTACCAAATTATTTTGTTGAATCAATAATGGTTTCTGTTAGAAATATTAATTGACTAACAATATTGGATTCGATACGAAATTTCATTGTTTCAAATGTGTGGTTTGATTTAATACACAAGAAATGTTGATTCTAATAATTGCGTTCAATCACCCAATATTCCTCTGCGTGTAGCCTACATCAAATGAACGTGTTGCTGCGTCTGTTGTTCTTTGTTTCTGCTGTCATGAATTACCCTAGTAGCACACTTGTTGCCATTCGGTTGAGATATCAGAAATATGACTTGCTAAGTCATAATCAAGTCACCACAACTAATAAAGGTCGTAATGTGCTACATGGGTAGTCGTACAAAGCACGCCCTTATTCATTCACTGCCCGATCAAAAGGAAAACTCTGAATAGTACCTATATAAAAAATATAATTAATAATAATTAGATTATAATAATTGCAATAGGTGAATATTATGCATTGCATAGAATAAGGTTGATTTAAGTGATATGAATAACACTTTTTTTGTAATACTTTAAATAGTTTAAAGACATTTGAATAAACTTGTTGAACTAATATTTGTAAAAGTTTTAAGAACATTGATTAACCTGAATAAATGCAGTACAATAAGTGCAATATTTTTTGTAATCTTTATATTAGCTTTAAGATACTTAAATTAAATTAATTGAATGATGTTTGCAATCTTTACTAATTTCAAATATATTAGAATTAGAACAATAACAGTTTTTGTGATGATTTTATCACATTTGAGAAATGGGTGTGGGGGAGGGTCTGTGAGCGTTACGTTATTAAAGGGGGGAGTCTGGTCAAGCATTACTTATTGTTACATAGGGGGGGGATCTAAAATCCCGATTTTTTGCGTTACGTAATTTGTGCACGAAGCTAAATGCCTTTTTATTTGCTTGACCGCTGGATCTTCAATTGAGCAGACCGATCCGGAGTCACTAATCTTACGTATTGCTCTGGCATGTAACGGAAATTGAAAAATTTTAGACATTCATGCTGGAATTCATCCATGGTTCAGAAAGCTTTGTCAGTCAACGACTCGTCAAAGTGGTAAGATATTCAAAAACTAAATTTCATTATTTTTTCGGCGAACATCGAACGATGAATAAATCTTCTGGTTGCAATTTGATGCAATAACTACCTGAATAAAAATAACCATAAAATTACAATACAATAATATTAAATAACACTAAATCTGCTTTAATATTGTGTATTGTAATTATGGTTATTTTATTCAGGCTGAATTATTGCATCCAAATGCAACAAAATTTGTCATCGTTCGATGTTCGCCGAAAAAATAATGAAATTGGATTTTTGATATCTACCGCACCCGACGCGAGTCGTTATTTGACAAAGCATGGATGCATGAATGTCTAAAATTTTCAGGTAGTGCATCTAAATCAGGCAATACATCAGATTAGTGACTCCGAGATCGGTCTGTAATTGAAGATCGAAGCAAATAAGGCATTTAACAAATTGCACAGGCAAGTATCGAGATTCCTATGACAGTAAGTGTCTTGACCGAACTCCCCTTTAATAACATGGCGGCAGCTCAAAATTCACCATTGCTCCGTGTGATAAAATCATCACCAAAGAACTGTTATTGTACAAATTCTAATATATTTGAAATTAGTAAGTGAAACATCATTCCAATTATTCAAAATGTCTTAAAGCTAATATAAAGATTACAAAATGTGCATAGTATACTGCGGCAAACTTTACCAGTAATAGTTCAACAGAGATTTATTCAAATGTCTTTAAACTTATTTAGTATTACGAAAGTGTTATTCGCTATCCTTGGAAATCGGCACCTTATTCTATGCAATGCATAATATTCACCTATTTACGGTATTATAATCTAATTATTATTAATTATATTTTTATATAGGTATTCCATTTTCCTGATCGGGCGTGAATGAATGGGGCGTGCTGCCGACTACCTGTAACATTGCATTTTATTGTTATGACCCAGCAGGTATATTTCTGATATCTCAACCGAATGTAACAAATGGTAGCACAAGTAATTCCTTGACGGCAGAAACAAGGAGCAACGAACGCAGCAACATTCATTTGTGTAAGGTACGCAAGTAGTGATGAACGCAATTATTAGAATCAGCATTTCTTGTGTAAATCAAACCCTGCATTTGAAACAATGAAATTTCGTATCAATCCAATAATGATAGTCAGTAATATTTCACAACGAAACCATTATTGATTCAGCAAAGTGGTATTAGTCAGCAATGGAGCAAAATCAACGAAATTTCTCATTCTTCAATGGTTCTTTACATAAACAATATTTTTTAATTCAGCCGATTCTGTGGCGTGCTCAGACCAAGGACGTTACTATTGCCTAACATCCATAACAATCAATGCAACTAACTGGTGAAAATTATTCGCCTGGTAGAACCCCTAGACATACCTTCCCCGTCTGCACCTTCTTTCTCCGTGAAACATAAAACTAGATTTTCCATTTCTTTGGCTTTTCTTGCCTTGTGCCTAGTAGCTCTTGGTTACATTTTGATTCGCTATCAACACGGCATTTAAGGATATGTTAGTGTGAGCTACGTTGTTAAGAGGCAAATCCTGAAACTGGGACCGTGTGCTAGTACTGATGAGCGAAAAAATCCTATTTGTCGGGACCTGTGACAGAGTTGTCTATGATCCCACTTGGTAGATGACACCCGGATGAATCGTCACCTCAACAGGCTTTCTGCCCCAGTACTGTTACTGCTTGGCACAGAAGTTAATTGATGCGAATCCAGGTATTCACTTTTAAATTTTCTTTTTCATTTGTCGACAATTACGTAACGATTTCGAAACTCAAGCCTTTAGGAGAGTCTCGAGATACGTATTTTGACCTACATGAGCCTTCGTAACCATAGGCAGTTTCAAATGGGAATGAAACAGATATTTTTAAGGAGAAGAGGAAGAATACGCCGTCACACTGGTACATAACATTAATACTGACGAACAACACAACGATCATTGATTCGACAGGGACGACTGGGATTCCGCCGGCTAGAGCAGATCGAGTCATACGACCGCCTGGTAAGATTATCTGCTCTATGCTTAGGGCTATTCATAGGCCACGTTTCTGGGAGAGAAATTGACTACGCTAATACAAAATTCAGAAAATTGTATGGAAGAATATATGAACAGACCCAACAAACCAAGTACTTATACCCGTCAAACTGACGGCTCGTTCATCCATTCTAGGCTTGATTCTGGATTAAAAGGCATTTTAAGGCCTTGGATTTCCCAGATGTCGCATTAAACTCAACGTATGTAAAAATCTAGTACTGTCGTGTCAGTCTTCAGTTGGTCGTGTTGATTTTATCTGGATAGCCGCGGGTGTTCGCAGTTTGTAAGCTGTACTTTCATACATTCCCTACACGCTGGATGGGGTACGGTATTTTATGCAAGATCGAGAGGTAGGACAACAAATTCGTTGTGATTCGTTAATAGGCAGGCCATTTCGACCCATGAGCTGGCGCCGACTGACAGATGATCCATAACTCGCTGCTACGTTGTATCCATCTCTCAGTCCTCCTGCTCCCCGGCTGCGTCAATGATCACCAGTTCAGTGAAGAACTCACGCTGATGCCGCAGTGATAAAGTCGATTTTGACATGTAAATCATGGCTCCTGAAATGGAACAAACGATAATCGTGGCAAGTTACTGGGCCTATGACGAAGCATATTTGGCGGTATGGCTTTGTGATCAATCCCCAGCAGTGGATAAAGATTCAACTGTGACTGAGATGGAAGTGATGTCTTGAGCAAATTGTAGAAAATCAATACAAACTAACACTCAGAGACATAAAGTGTGTCTTCGCAATTGATAGAGAAGCGTTTTATAGACTAAACCGAAACTGCATTTTTCCTTGGTATTTGTTACGATTTAGAGACGATATAATGCTGCAAATTATGTGGCGCAATGTCCGTAAGGAGCTTTTTAAGTACTATGCCTTAATTGTTTCAGTGGGATGAGTTGACCTTCATTTTCCGTTTTTTCAGATAGGCAATTTTCAGGCTCCCTTGCTTGGGAGTAGGAGCAAATAAGAGCAATACAATGGGGCGATGGAACCTTTCAGAGTCGTGTTTGGCTGTCCGTCCGCGATGATCTGCTGGAAGTTAATATGGAATGGAACCAGTGGTTTTACTATATATCATTCAAACGGTATAAAATATTTAGCGTAGTCATGGTAACCTCCAGACTGGTATTTTGGCATGGTGTACGTTTTTTAATTGATAAATGATGGTATTAGCTGACTACCGGCGGTGCGAGTGCCCAACGCGCAGCATGACCTTCATCTTCCTTGGAGTTGTAGGTGTCGACAGTTCAGATGACACCTCATAACATTATCCCCACTGCGAAGCTCTTTCTTCTTCTTCTTCTTTTCAGCTTGAGCTGGCTGTTTGATGTAGTGTGACGGTGAAGATTTCAGTTCACCTTTCACTGGATACTCCTCAGAACCGGCGCTTGTTGCTGGTGATGATGATGATGATGATGATAGTCCCCTTACTGAAGGATAGACATTTATCTCTAAGATAATTAATTTGAGTAACGAATTCAAACCAGTTATGCAAAGAAACAGGCATCCGCAAAATGATTTCTTCAAAAGTATCCATTTGCTGTATAATTAATGAAACTTTGATGTTAACCGCAAAGTGCAAGTATTCACCTGGCGATCAGAAAAGATATTCAGATCAAGTCTGGATTGAAGGACATTATCGAAAACGAAGCCAATATCGATCCTGCCGCTACAAATTCCAATAATAGAACGCCGGTGAATATCCCCAATCAGGAAGTCGGAAATTTCAAACCAGGTAAACCTTTTCAGCCACGAAAACCAACGAGAATTGCTGACAGCCAGCAACTCCTTTACTGTACTCATAGTACCATCTAAAGCATCGAAGGCCAACTTTTGCAATTCAAAGAAGTCCTCATATCTGTATACTGCATAAATCAAACAATTGTGACTACTTTCTTTTTTTAACTAACACAACATTACAAATTTCCATCATCATCATTGTGACGAACAAAATAGTAGTATTGCTAATTATTTAGCAAATGAAATAAATTGAAAATAAAATAACGCTTCAACTCATTATAATCCGTTTACAGGCACTTCGTCAGGTATTCTTCATTTTACAGAAAACAGCATAAATGTACGAAATGGTCTACAAAATAATGCAATTTTATAATGTCGACATCGTCAATTACAATGTAAATTTAAATGAGAAAATGCGCTTGCTGCTCCTTCAGTTGCGTGAAAACAGAGTCTTTAAATTCTGAAATTAGTACGCATTTAATGTCTCTTGTATCAATTGAAAACATTTATTCAAGAATATAATGAGTTTGTGGTATGTCAAAATTCGATGATTCTCCGTTTCTAATATTATATCTATGAGAATCTAATAAATTCGATCATATCGAGAGCAAACCATTAACTACTTTAGAAATGGTATACATGGGTCATCTGCAATTCTTTAGCTCGCCGATAGCAGTATAGGCGTCTTTATAAAGTAGTCAGGAGAATCTTAAAATCAAGCGCATTATTGTTCTGCCTTGTGTTTGTGTCAAGTCGTGGGTAAGAGCAGATGAGTCCCATCCATTTGCAGCTCCGTTGTGTGCGTCTGGCTCTGCTACCGCGTTCCGCGTGGTAACTCGTTGCACGATTCGCTCTGCGGTATTATCCGGCCTTCATGCAATCCCGTAAACCCTCGGACGGTCAGGCAGCAGATGCGTACATGATAGAAGGTGACGACTGCGGAAACGTGTGAAGAACATCCATTGGACGGAACATGAGATAAGTTCGCCTCCGTAATTCTGCGTCGATGAGCGCGGATCTTCGCATATGAACTCAGTGACCGTCCTGTTCTCGCCGTTGTTAGGCTCTTTTCTAGGCCGATGCATCGCCCTCCGTCGATCGATGAAATTATGTCGCTCGAGCTTACCCAGTGTATCAACGGGCAGCAATGGGCAACCGATAACGGATTTGAACCGGCAGCAGCATATTTCTGGATCTCCCGCTATCGGAAGTAGCCGCGAGATGGGCGTTTCTGCATAAATCCTGGTGACGCCGGTATCGCCAGTTTTTAGGCCGCGTTCTGCCATCCGGGCCAGACTTCAACCGGCTTCGGACCTTTGCCATATGACAGCTCGTCGTTGAACACCATACCTACGATGAACCTCGGTCTTCATATGAGTAATAGTGAAATAAACATCATCATCATGCGCGGGAGAAGACCTCCACCTCCGGGCCTGATCTCGACTTTGATGGCTTTACCTTTAGTCATCGTCTCTGACAGCTCCTTGAGCAGTTGAACACAACAGTTACAATGCGTTTGATACTTGAGAGATATCTTGCATCCTCTGACCGTTTCAGACGTAGCCAGCTCTGGAATGGCGCAGTACCTTGAAGGACTCGTTACGCCAGTAATTTAACCGCCGGTGCTATTTGGCTCAATTGGCATCGTCATCGCGAAACCTAAACAGAGTTTCTGTCGGCTCATCATCAGACTGTAGCGCCTGCTATGCATCGTCTCGAAGATCGCTGACTCAGCTCAATTATTGTGTGTAATGTGTCATCAATATTAATATTAATGTAATATTATGTGTCGTAATGTGGTAATGGTAATATATTAATATACAATATTAATATTAATGTAATATGTGTGTGATACAAATTATGTTACATCGGTTTCTGTAATTTGTGAACCGATTTCAGTTCTGTTGATAATACAACATTCACATATGGCAAGGAACGACAAACGCCCCAAGACCCTATTCTAAACTGCAGGGTAAAGCGTTAACCTGCAACGCTCATTTTTGCAATGAGTGCTTCCGTATGAAACAAAACGCATACACCTGAAACAGCGTTTTCCATTAGCTGGAGTCGTAAGTGTAAACAACAGATACGAATATGAACGAACGGCCTTATAATAGTAATCAAAAAGTTTAGTCATCGATTACATATGTGTTATGCCATTTACAGATTTTGTTTGTCTTGATAAACTGTAATCTCAAATAACTGGTAAAATTTCATTCTATGATTAATAATCCTTCATGGAATATGACAAACAATACCTGAGCTTATAATTAATGAGATGAAATATACTCGTTGCAGTACAAGACCGAACAGACCAATCACGCAATCGTGCCGCGCCTCCTGTGCAATGTCGCATCTGAGATACGATTCTCCTCTTACGGCTGGACTAACTACTATGCGACTCAATAAATTGGTATCGATTGGCTCAGTGGTGAACATATATTCGAGTACACCAAGTCTCCATTTACCTTCTTCTGAATTTTCAACGAACATGTATTTATTGAGCATCTTGATTCCATATTGATAATCAACGTGACAGGCAACTACAATATTCTAATGTAACATATCAGCACAGGCAAACAATATATTCAGGATTGACAGATAATTCATTTTATAGGCTGAATATATTCATAGTTCCTGGATATCTTGGAATTTCTGAAATATTAATTCTGGTGGCATTTAGAGGGTTCGGTATCTCACCGTCGATGAACAATGCGGGTTTTTGGCTGTGGACAGATAACCCCTTCCTTTCGCTCCTCCGGTATTCGGTTTCCACAGATCTAACTATCATCCGTTACGAAGCAGGATGTCTTTAGCAATTGATGAGTTGATACCGTCTTTGCCGGCAACGTGTTGAACGAGCTGGTGGATGACGTCTGCTCCTCAGAGATGAAGGTTGGATCATTTCGCTGGCAAACAACACCACTGTTGTAGTCGTGCCTCCTCTGTTGCCTGGTCTGCTATGCCTGCGTTCTCCGCGCCGTTCAATTATCTGGCTTGCTCGATCGTGGAGAAATACATCCTGCGGGTGCAATCTCGCTGCTGAAATAGAATTCGATGACTCTGACCACCTCGCCTCCTCCAGGCATTTCTCCGAAGAACAGTGCTGTTGCCGTTTACAATTATAACATTCCGCGTTCTGCCGGGGTTTCTTCTGCAACATACCGCCGCGCTGCATTCTTCTCCTCAGTCCTCTGCGCTCCTCGTCGAACCGATCGACTCCGTTCCGCGACCTTGATGGTACCCTCGGCTGCTTACTATGCTCAACAGTCTACTCAGAGGGCCGCAGCTCGCTCGTCGGCAACCTCCTCAATTTGAAAAATGTAGTGACATCCAGTGCGCTCTAGGTATGCGGTGCCATGATGATGATGGAAGTTTTGAATAATTTGATCATCTGGAGTCGGAATCGTGTTAGCGTCACGATAGGTCTTTCCGTATAGCAATGAAGGTATCTCAGATCTCAGAGGCTGTGTTGGAAATACAGTGTACATGTTCTTTGGGCAGTAAGATGAAGCGAGTCACCTTCTGTATTTCCAGTCGTCGGTCCCAGTGGCCTACCTGAGCGTTAGATCCTATGATGATCTTGACATGTGGCGGGTGGCGGTCGTTCACGTTCGGCGATCGCTGCGGCGTTGATGCTGAAGCCTGATCCTCGGCAAAGCTGTTCACAACCATGGTAGGCAACGTGATTACCTTTAGGCGTTTGCGCCGTTTGTCAGCACCTCACTGCAGTGTTTGATACCAGGCCAGCGTGCCTCGTAGGTCGGCAGTAACAATACGGTGAAGTCGGCAGTTCAAACCGGTTTCCAGTCGAGTGTTCGCTGGGTCATTCCGTTGATCTAGGTTCGTATTATTCTGTTGCTGTTTTCCGTTGTTATTTCTTTTGCGGCTGTCGAGAGACCGGAGGCCAACCTACTCCGGAAATTAGGTGCGCAGTTGGCAAGTCCTACTGGCATCGGAAGTCAATGGGGGACACGTTGCTGTGGCCGCTCTTCCTGGAGAGCAGACGGTCGGGATTGCAGAGACCGTCCCTTCCTGATGTGGCGGCAAAGTTCCAGTTGGCTACCTATTTCCACAAGGTGCTCGCGTAGTATATCTCTGAAGTGAAGTTAGGAGTTACTGAACAGACTAGGCAATAAATTCTATTTAATTGCATGATGACTAGTCATTTGACTGTAAGATACCAGTAACACAAGATGGAAGACAATGGTATTTCCATTTTCAGCTACGCTGTGATTTCAGATGTGCAGACATAACCAAATTGCCGTGTTCAGGCTACCCAGGCCTGGCCTTTCTGCTCATTTTCCTGTGCATTTGGTAAATCATGGAACCTCATGGTCTAAATCATCCGGCGCAAATCGAAATTTATAAAGAAAATGTCAAAATCAACACCATATCGAGCAAAGTTATATATCAAATTGATAAACCAAAGTTCTATTGCCAGGTATCATTTTTGATATCACTTTCAGGCAAATATGTTATCATTCGGAGCAGATAACAGCCAAAACAGCAAGTCAATAATGAAAACCACTCATGAATATCAGAATGTAACTTTATTTTGTTGTCTGCGAACAACGATGACCGTCCTGTATTGCTGAAGCTGATATTGAGAATAGTGACAAATTATGTTGTATTGAAAAATGCTCGTGCTTATGAGAGAATGTTGCAGTTAATAAGAATTTCTTGTTCAAATAACGAATATTTATACTTTTATGATGTACAGCGTTCATAAAATGAGTGTGTCAAAATGATATCGATGGCAAGATTTGCCGCTGGTGATAACCCTGGTATGCGACGGCAGGTGACTGAAGGCTGGGGCTTGTTACTTGTATCGGCTTGTTGTTACTCGCTGTAGGGATGTTCATCGTTCAATCCAGTGAAAATATTAGTTCTTTCGCTGAAATGTAATTTTTTGTGCCTTATATTCCCGCAAATTGATGAAAGCACCATCTGACGTGGATCCCGCAACTTTGATGCACTCACAACATCTTGTTCTCTGCCGTAGAACCTGGAATTTTCGCCGCAAATCTGCCGCTAGCGCTAAAGCTACGCAGTAATCTGACAGAAAAAGACGCCTTCCGACCACCTGGAAGAATGCAATTAAAACATTTGCTTTTCGTAGCGCTGTTACCACGCAGCGTTGTTTCATTTACCCGGCGCGCCCGCGGCGTAGCCGTGCTGTCGGCAAACTCCTGCCTCGCCGTTCGCTCGATTTTCCGAACCATTTATTCAAAGGCAAGACGATAGACACCACACGCCATCATTCAGCGCCGAAGCCTGGTACTGACAGAAACGTATATGAAATCCGAATATCGATTTGAACAAGGATGAAGTATTTGCGAGAAAATCTAAACCCTGAAGGTAATCATCGTTAATTTCGTCAATTCGCGTTTAATGTGGAATTTATGTTTGGAATATTGGAACCGGAAAGGCGAGCATCGCAGCAGGCGGATTAGCTCTTTGATCATATTGCTAATCAGAGGATTCGACACCAGCAGTGCATGTGTAGATCAATTTGTTATTTTATCGAA